>JAODAL010035654.1:0-42684 GCA_025379985.1 Phyllomedusa bahiana
CATTATGCATGCACACATTATGACATCACACATTAGGACAGGCAGAAAATACAGGCAGCACATTATGGGCAGGCGACATTAGGACGGGGAGCACATTATGGACACAACAATTGGACAGCCCATTGGGACATTATGGACACGACATTGGAAAATGCACCACATTATGGACATGCAGGACACTCTGGACATGCAGCGCATTATGGACATGCAGCACATTATAGACATGCAGCACATTATAGACATGCAGCACATTATAGACATGCAGCACATTATGGACAGGCAGCACATTATGGACAGGCAGCACATTATGGACAGGCAGCACATTATGGACAGGCAGGACACTCTGGACATGCAGCACATTATGGACAGGCAGCACATTATGGACATGCAGGACACTCTGGACATGCAGGACACTCTGGACATGCAGCACATTATGGACAGGCAGCGCATTATGGACATGCAGGACACTCTGGACATGCAGCACATTATGGACAGGCAGCACATTATAGACATGCAGGACACTTTTGGACAAACAGCACATTATGGACAGGCAGCACATTATTTGGGCAGCAGCACATTATGGACAAGCAGGACACTTTTGGACACGCAGCACTTATGGACAGGCAGCACATTATGGACATGCAGGACACTCTGGACACGCAGCGCATTATGGACATGCAGCACATTATGGACAGGAAGGACACTGCACAGGCAGAGCAGTATGGAGATGCCGCACATTATGTACAGGCAGCACAGTGTGGACAGGCCCGCACATAGGACATGCAGCACATTATGGACAGGCACACATTATGACATGCAGGACACTCTGGAACAGGGAGACATCTGGACAGGCAGGACACTCTGGACAGGCAGGACACTGCACAGGCAGCACATTATGGACATGCAGGACAATCTGGACCTACAGCACAAATTTTGGACATCACACACATTATGGACAGGGAGCACCCTTAATAGACAGCAGCACATTATGGACATCAGCACATTATGGACAAACAGACATTTTGGACATCAGGGCACTCTGGGACAGCAGCACCTTATAGACAGCAGCACAAATTTTAAAACATGGCAGCACATTATAGACATGCAGCACATTATAGACATGCAGCACATTATGGACACGCAGGACACTCTGGACACGCAGCACATTATGGACACGCAGCACATTATGGACAGGCAGCACAGTATGGACAGGCAGCACATTATGGACATGCAGCACATTATGGACATGCAGCACATTATGGACATGCAGCACATTAAGGGCAGCAAGCAACATTATGGACATGCAGGACACTCTGGACATACAGCACATTATGGACAGGCAGCGCACTCTGGACACGCAGCACATTATGGACAGGCAGGACACTGCACAGGCAGCACATTATGGACAGGCAGCGCATTATGGACATGCAGGACACTTTGGACATGCAGCACATTATAGACATGCAGCTCATTATGGACAGGCAGCACATTATGGACAGGCATCGCATTATGGACACGCAGGACACTCTAGACAGGCAGCGCATTATGGACAGGCAGCGCATTATGGACAGGCAGCACATTATGGACAGGCAGCACATTATGGACAGGCAGCACATTATTGACAAGCAACACACACAGGACACGCAGCACATTATGGACAGGCAGCACATTATCGACACGCAGCACATTATTGACATGCAGCACATTATTGACAGGCAGCACATTATGGACAGGCAGCACATTATGGACAGGCAGCACATTATGGACAGGCAGCACATTATGGACAGGCAGCACATAGGGGCCCGGCAAACACATTATGACAGGCAGCACATTATAGGAAAAAAATGCACACATTAAAGGACAGGCAGCACATATTTGGGCAGGCAGCACATTTTGGACATGCAGCACATTATGACATGCACACATTATGGACAAGCAGCACATTATGCACAGTGCAAACACATTATGGACATCAGGACACTCTGGACATGCAGCACATTATGGACATGCAGCACATTATGGACATGCAGCACATTATGGACATGCAGCACATTATGGACCTGCAGCGCATTATGGACAGGGAAACGCATTAGGACATGCAGCCATTAAGGACATGCAGCACATTTTTTGGACAAAGGCAGCACATTATGACATGGGAGACATTTAGGACATCACACATTATGGACAGCAGGGACATTTTGGACAGGCAGCGCATTATGGACAGGCAGCGCATTATGGACAGGCAGCGCATTATGGACAGGCAGCGCATTATGGACAGGCAGCGCATTATGGACAGGCAGCACATTATGGACATTCAGGACAGGCTGGACATGCCGCGCAGTATGGACATGCAGCACATTATGGACAGGCAGCACATTATGGACAGGCAGCACATTATGGACAGGCAGCACATTATGGACAGGCAGGACACTGCACAGGCAGCACATTATGGACAGGCAGCACATTATTGACATGCAGGACACTCTGGACATGCAGCACATTATGGAAAATGGGAGCCATTTTGACATGCAGGACACTATGGACAGGCAGCACCCTTATGGACAGGCAGCACATTTTAAAGGACAGGCAACACATTATGGACAGGCAGCACATTATTGGGCATGCAGACATTATTGACATGCAGGACACTCTGGAACATGCAGCACATTATGGACAGCAGGACAAATCTGGACAAGCACACATTATGTACAGCAGAACACTTCTAGACAGGCAGCACATTATGGACAGGCAGCACATTATGGACACGCAGCACATTATGGACACGCAGCACATTATGGACACGCAGCACATTATAGACAGGCAGCACATTATGGACAGGCAGCACATTATGGACAGGCAGCACATTATAGACATGCAGGACACTCTGGACATGCAGCACATTATGGACAGGCAGCACATTATAGACATGCAGGACACTCTGGACATGCAGCACATTATGGACAGGCAGCACATTATGGACATGCAGCACATTATGGACAGGCAGCACATTATGGACAGGCAGCACATTATGGACAGGCAGCACATTATGGACATGCAGCACATTATGGACATGCAGCACATTATGGACATGCAGCACATTATGGACAGGCAGCACATTATGGACAGGCAGCACATTATGGACACGCAGCACATTATGGACAGGCAGCACATTATGGACACGCAGCACATTATGGACACGCAGCACATTATGGACATGCAGGACACTCTGGACATGCAGCACATTATGGACACGCAGCACATTATGGACACGCAGCACATTATGGACACGCAGGACACTCTGTACATGCAGCACAATATGGACACGCAGCACATTATGGACACGCAGCACATTATGGACACGCAGCACATTATGGACACGCAGCACATTATGGACATGCAGCACATTATGGACATGCAGGACACTCTGGACAGGCAGCACATTATGGACATGCAGGACACTCTGGACAGGCAGCACACTATGGACAGGCAGCACATTATGGACATGCAGGACACTCTGGACAGGCAGCACATTATGGACACGCAGGACACTCTGGACATGCAGCACATTATGGACATGCAGCACATTATGGACATGCAGCACATTATGGACATGCAGCACATTATGGACATGCAGCACATTATGGACATGCAGCACATTATGGACATGCAGCACATTATGGACATGCAGGACACTCTGGACAGGCAGCACATTATGGACATGCAGCGCATTATGGACATGCAGGACACTCGTGACAGGCAGCGCATTATGGACATGCAGGACATTATAGACATGCAGCGCAGTCTGGACAGGCAGCACATTATAGACATGCAGCACATTATGGACATGCAGCACATTATGGACATGCAGGACACTGGACAGGCAGCACATTATGGACATGCAGCACATTATGGACTCGCAGCGCATTATGGACAGGCAGTGCATTATGGACATGCAGCACATTATGGACATGCAGCGCACTCTGGACAGGCAGCACATTATGGACATTCAGCACATTATGGACACGCAGCACAGTATGGACAGGCAGGAAACTCTGGACAGGCAGCGCATTATGGACATGCAGGACATTCTGGACAGGCAGCGCATTATGGACATGCAGCGCATTATGGACTCACAGCACTTTATGGCATAGTTGCCAACTTTTGAAAATGAAAAAGCAGGAGATTGAAGAGGGCGGGGCGTGTAAATTTGCATGGACACGCCCATCTTTGTGTGACACGCCCCTTCGATAAGCCACACCCACTCTGTCTAACTGCATAATGGCTTTGGAAGAAAGCCAGGTAGACACCCTTATAGCCAGGTAGTAGCCCCCCATAACCAGGTAGTGCCCCTTACAGGCAGGTAGCTGCCCCCTTTGTTAGCCAGGTAGATGCCCCCCTTTGTTGTAGCCAGGTAGTTGCCCCCATTGTAGCCAGGTAGCCCCCTTCATTAGCCAGGTAGTTGCCCCCTTCATTAGCCAGGTAGTTGCCCCCTTTGTAGCCAGGTAGCCCCCTTCTTTAGCCAGGTAGTTGCCCCCTTCATTAGCCAGGTAGTTGTCCCCTTTGTAGCCAGGTATCCCCCTTCATTAGCCAGATAGTTGACCCCGGTGTAGCCAGGTAGGTGCCCCCTGCATTAGCCAGATAGTTGCCCCCTCCATTAGCCAGGTAGTTGCCACAATTGTAGCCAGGTAGCCCCCTTCATTAGCCAGGTAGTTGCCCCCTTCATTAGCCAGGTAGTTGCCCCCTTTGTAGCCAGGAAGTTGCCCCCTTCATTAGCCAGGTAGTTGCCCCCTTTGTAGCCAGGTAGCCCCCTTCATTAGCCAGGTAGTTGCCCCCTTCATTAGCCAGGTAGAGCCCCCCTCTATAGCTAATACAAATAAAATAATAAAATCCACTTACCTCACCTGGCTCTCTGCAGCCGCGCGTCACTCCCCCTGCGCCGCTGACCTGTATGTACAACGCACACCGGCCGGAGCTGTACATACAGGGGGAGGAGGGAGGAGGGAGCGATCCTTCCTGCCTCCTCCCTGCACAGTAATAAGACGCGCCGGGCGGGTGACACTCTGGACATGCAGCACATTATGGACATGCAGCGCATTATGGACAGGCAGCGCATTATGGACATGCAGGACACTCTGGACATGCAGCGCATTATGGACAGGCAGCGCATTATGGACAGGCAGCGCATTATGGACAGGCAGCGCATTATGGACATGCAGGACACTCTGGACATGCAGCACATTATGGACATGCAGCACATTATGGACATGCAGCACATTATGGACATGCAGCACATTATGGACACGCAGCACATTATGGACACGCAGCGCATTATGGACATGCAGCACATTATGGACAGGCAGCACACTCTGGACACGCAGCACATTATCGACAGGCAGCGCATTATGGACAGGCAGCACATTATTGACATGCAGGACATTCTGGACAGGCAGGACATTCTGGACAGGCAGGACATTCTGGACAGGCAGCGCATTATGGACATGCAGCGCACTCTGGACAGGCAGCACATTATGGACATGCAGCACATTATGGACACGCAGCACATTATGGACATGCAGGACACTCTGGACAGGCAGCACATTATGGACATGCAGCACATTATGGACATGCAGCACATTATGGACTCACAGCACTTTATGGCATAGTTGCCAACTTTTGAAAATGAAAAAGCAGGAGATTGAAGAGGGCGGGGCGTGTAAATTTGCATGGACACGCCCATCTCTGTGTGACATACCCCTTCAATAAGCCACACCCACTCTGTCTAACTGCATAATGGCTTTGGAAGAAAGCCAGGTAGATACCCTTATAGCCAGGTAGTAGCCCCCCATAACCAGGTAGTGCCCCTTACAGGCAGGTAGCTGCCCCCTTTGTTAGCCAGGTAGATGCCCTCCTTTGTTGTAGCCAGGTAGTTGCCCCCATTGTAGCCAGGTAGCTCCCTTCATTAGCCAGGTAGTTGCCCCCTTCATTAGCCAGGCAGTTGCCCCCATGTGTAGCCAGGTAGCCCCCTCCATTTGCCAGGTAGTTGCCCCCTTTGTAGCCAGATAGTTGCCCCCTCCATTAGCCAGGTAGCCCCCTTCATTAGCCAGGTAGTTGCCCCCTTCATTAGCCTGGTAGTTGCCCCCTTCATTAGCCAGATAGTTGCCCCCTTTGTAGCCAGATAGTTGCCCCCTTCATTAGCCAGGTAGTTGCCCCCATTGTAGCCAGGTAGCCCCCTTCATTAGCCAGGTAGTTGCCCCCTTCATTAGCCAGGTAGAGCCCGCCCCTATAGCTAATACAAATAAAATAATAAAATCCACTTACCTCACCTGGCTCTCTGCAGCCGCGCGTCACTCCCCCTGCGCCGCTGACCTGTATGTACAACGCACACCGGCCGGAGCTGTACATACAGGGGGAGGAGGGAGGAGGGAGCGATCCTTCCTGCCTCCTCCCTGCACAGTAATAAGACGCGCCGGGCGGGTGACACTCTGGACATGCAGCGCATTATGGACATGCAGCACATTATGGACAGGCAGCGCATTATAGACATGCAGCACATTATGGACATGCAGCACATTATGGACATGCAGCTCATTATGGACAGGCAGCACATTATGGACAGGCAGCACATTATGGACAGGCAGCACATTATGGACATGCAGCACATTATGGACATGCAGGACACTCTGGACAGGCAGCACATTATGGACATGCAGCACATTATGGACATGCAGCACATTATGGACATGCAGCACATTATGGACATGCAGGACACTCTGGACATGCAGCACATTATGGACATGCAGCACATTATGGACAGGCAGCACATTATGGACATGCAGCACATTATGGACACGCAGCACATTATGGACACGCAGCACATTATGGACACGCAGCACATTATGGACACGCAGGACACTCTGGACACGCAGCACATTATGGACATGCAGCACATTATGGACATGCAGCGCATTATGGACATGCAGCGCATTATGGACATGCAGCACATTATGGACATGCAGCACATTATGGACATGCAGCACATTATGGACAGGCAGCTCATTATGGACATGCAGCGCATTATGGACAGGCAGCACATTATGGACAGGCAGCACATTATGGACAGGCAGCACATTATGGACTCACAGCACATTATGGACATGCAGGACACTCTGGACAGGCAGCGCATTATGGACAGGCAGCGCATTATGGACATGCAGCACATTATGAACAGGCAGCACATTATGGACATGCAGGACACTCTGGACACGCAGCGCATTATGGACATGCAGCACATTATGGACAGGCAGCGCATTATGGACAGGCAGCTCATTATGGACATGCAGCTCATTATGGACATGCAGCGCATTATGGACATGCAGCGCATTATGGACATGCAGCGCATTATGGACAGGCAGCGCATTATGGACATGCAGCACATTATGGACACGCAGCACATTATGGACAAGCAGGACACTCTGGACGGGCAGCTCATTATGGACAGGCAGCGCATTATGGACATGCAGCACATTATGGACACGCAGCACATTATGGACAGGCAGCACATTATGGACAGGCAGCACATTATGGACAGGCAGCGCATTATGGACAGGCAGCGCATTATGGACAGGCAGGACATTATGGACAGGCAGCGCATTATGGACAGGCAGCACATTATGGACAGGCAGCACATTATGGACAGGCAGCACATTATGGACAGGCAGGACAATCTGGACATGCAGGACACTCTGGACAGGCAGCGCATTATGGACAGGCAGCGCATTATGGACATGCAGCACATTATGGACATGCAGCACATTATGGACAGGCAGCACATTATTGACATGCAGCACATTATGGACACGCAGCACATTATGGACATGCAGCACATTATTGACAGGCAGCACATTATAGACATGCAGGACACTCTGGACACGCAGCACATTATGGACACGCAGGACACTCTGGACATGCAGGACACTCTGGACATGCAGCGCATTATGGACATGCAGCGCATTATGGACATGCAGCACATTATGGACTCACAGCACATTATGGACATGCAGCACATTATGGACATGCAGCACATTATGGACATGCAGCGCATTATGGACAGGCAGCGCATTATGGACATGCAGCGCATTATGGACATGCAGCGCATTATGGACATGCAGCGCATTATGGACAGGCAGGACATTCTGGACAGGCAGCGCATTATGGACATGCAGCACATTATGGACAGGCAGCACATTATGGACATGCAGGACACTCTGGACATGCAGCACATTATGGACAGGCAGCACATTATGGACATGCAGCACATTATGGACATGCAGGACACTCTGGACAGGCAGCACATTATGGACACGCAGCACATTATGGACAGGCAGCGCATTATGGACATGCAGCACATTATGGACATGCAGGACACTCTGGACAGGCAGCACATTATGGACAGGCAGCACATTATGGACAGGCAGCACATTATGGACAGGCAGCACATTATGGACAGGCAGCGCATTATGGACAGGCAGCGCATTATGGACACGCAGCGCATTATGGACACGCAGCGCATTATGGACACGCAGCGCATTATGGACACGCAGCACATTATGGACATGCAGGACACTCTGGACATGCAGCACATTATGGACATGCAGAACACTCTGGACAGGCAGCACATTATGGACATGCAGGACACTCTGGACATGCAGGACACTCTGGACATGCAGGACACTCTGGACAGGCAGCACATTCTGGACACGCAGCACATTATGGACAGGCAGGACACTCTGGAAGGCAGCGCATTATGGACAGGCAGCACATTATGGACATGCAGGACACTCTGGACAGGCAGCACATTATGGACATGCAGCACATTATGGACAGGCAGCACATTATGGACAGGCAGCACATTATGGACAGGCAGCACATTATGGACAGGCAGCACATTATGGACAGGCAGGACACTCTGGACAGGCAGCACATTATGGACATGCAGCACATTATGGACAGGCAGGACACTATGGACAGGCAGCACAGTATGGACAGGCAGCACATTATGGACACGCAGCACATTATGGACACGCAGCACATTATTTGGGCAGGCAGCGCATTATGGACAGGCACGCATTAATGGACATGCAGGACACCTTGACATGCAGCCATTATGGACAGGCAGCGCATTATGGACAGGCAGCGCATTATGGACAGGCAGCGCATTATGGACAGGCAGCGCATTATGGACACGCAGGACACTCTGGACACGCAGCACATTAGGGACATGCAGCACATTATGGACACGCAGCACATTATGGACACCAGCACAATTATGGTACACGCAGCACATTATGGACATGCAGCACATTATGGACATGCAGCACATTATGGACATGCAGCACATTATGGACATGCAGCACATTATGGACATGCAGCACATTATGGACATGCAGCACATTATGGACAGGCAGGACACTCTGGCTGCGTCTTTGGATACGTTTTACGCAGCGCTTTTCAATCCATTTTTTCACGCTGTGTCGACATAACCTTACAAAACCTTTTTTTTTTTTTTTTAAAAATTTTTTCTTGATATTATAAAAACAGTTCCTCCAAGACACTTCTACGTTTGGACGTTCTTTAAAAGGAACCTGTCACATAGGTTGTGTCCCCCTTGCTGAGGACAGCACAAGCCAGTGTCAGACCTGCTGTTTCCAGCGCTGTGTCCCTTATTCTGTAAGATGCTGAGGACAGCACAAGCCAGTGTCAGACCTGCTGTTCCCAGCACTGTGTCCCTTATTCTGTAAGATGATGAGGACAGCACAAGCCAGTGTCAGACCTGCTGTTCCCAGCACTGTGTCCCTTATTCTGTAAGATGCTGAGGACAGCACAAGCCAGTGTCAGACCTGCTGTTCCCAGCACTGTGTCCCTTATTCTGTAAGATGCTGAGGACAGCACAAGCCAGTGTCAGACCTGCTGTTCCCAGCGCTGTGTCCCTTATTCTGTAAGATGCTGAGGACAGCACATCCAGTGTCAGACCTGCTGTTCCCAGCGCTGTGTCCCTTATTCTGTAAGATGATGACAGCACAAGCCAGTGTCAGACCTGCTGTTCCCAGCGCTGTGTCCCTTATTCTGTAAGATGCTGAGGACAGCACATCCAGTGTCAGACCTGCTGTTCCCAGCGCTGTCCCCCTTATTCTCTACGATGCTGAGGACAGCACATCCAGTGTCTGACCTGCTGTTTCCAGCGCTGTGTCCCTTATTCTGTAAGATGCTGAGGACAGCACATCCAGTGTCTGACCTGCTGCTCCCAGCACTGTGTCCCTTATTCTGTAAGATGCTGAGGACAGCACATCCAGTGTCTGACCTGCTGTTTCCAGCGCTGTGTCCCTTATTCTGTAAGATGCTGAGGACAGCACATCCAGTGTCGGACCTGCTGTTTCCAGCGCTGTGTCCCTTATTCTGTAAGATGCTGAGGACAGCACAAGCTAGTGTCAGACTTACTGCTCCCAGCACTGTGTCCCTTATTCTGTAAGATGATGGAGGACAGGAATCCAGTGTAAGAACTGCTGTTTCCATGCCAGCTGTGAACTTTTTCTGTATGATGCAGCGTGTTTTAGAGCATTTACCCCTCAAATCTTATTCATGCAGGTTTTAGCTCCGCCCACCAAAGGCTAGCTCCACCCACTGACAGTTATTCACGTTTCTACCTATTCAAAGTAATAGGTTTATCAGTTTAGGTGGGCGGGGCTAGCCTCCAATTGGCCGGGTTTGAAAAAAACACACTCTGAAGGACTCCTCTGGCTGAAAACTGCAGATTTGAGCATTAAATACACGAAAACTGCAGCATCTTACAGAATAAGGGAACAGCGATGGAAACAGCGGTTCTGACACTGGCTGTGCTGTCGCTCAGCATCTTAACGAATAAGGGACCACAGCGCTGGGTACTGCAGTGTCTGACACATAGGCTTGTGCTGTCCTCAGCATCTTACAGATAAGGGGCACAGCGCTGGAAACAGCAGGTCTGACACTGGCTTGTTCTGTCCTCCTGCATCTTACAGTATAAGGGGCACAGCGCTGGAAACAGCAGGTCTGTCTCTTGCTTGTTCTGTATCAGCCATCTTATAGTATAAGGGACCACAGCGTGGAGCACAGCAGGTCTCTGACCACTGGCCTTGTGCTGTCATCAGCATCTTAAAGAATAAGGGACACAGCGATGGATACTGCAGGTCGGACACTAGATTGTGCTCTGCACTCAGCATCTTTAAGAATAAGGGGACACAGCGCTGAGGACAGCAGTCTGACAACTGGCTGTGCTGCCCTCAGCATCTTACAGAATATGGGGACACTGTGCTGGGTCAGCAGGTCTGAGGGGCACTGGATGTGCTGTCCTCAGCATGTTAACCGGAATAAGGGGACTACTGCGCTGGTAAACAGGCCAGGTCTGACACTGGTTGTGCTGCCCTCTGCATCTTACTGATATAGGGGCACAGCGCTGGAAACAGCAGTTATGACCATCTGGCTTGTTGCTTGTCCTCATCTTACTGAATATGGGGACACAGCGCTGGAAAACTGCAGGGTCTGACACTGGCTTGTAATGACCTATGCATATTTACTGAATAAGGGACCACAGCGCGGGGAGCAGCAGGTCTGACATACATTGTGCTCGTCTTCAGCTTCTTTCAGTATTATGGGACACAGCGCTGGGAACGTGGGTCTGACACTGGATGTGCTGTCATCATCTTACAGAATTTGGGACACAGCGCTGGAAACAGCAGGTCTGACATGGCTTGTGCTGTCCTCAGATCTTATAGAAATAAGGGGCACAGCGCTGGGAAACAGCAGGTCTGACACTGGCTTGTGATTTACTCAGCATCTTACAGTATATGGGACACTGTGTGGGAACAGCAGGTATGACATACTGGCTTGTGCTGTCTCTCAGCTCTTATAGAATAAGGGACAGCGCTGGGGAACAGCAGGTCTGACATCTGGATTTGGTGTGCTGTCCTCAGCTGTTTACAGAATTAAGGGGACACAGTGCTGGGACAGCAGGTCTGACACTGGCTGGTGCTGCCTTCAGCATTCTTACTGATAATAAGGTGAACCACAAGCACTGCGAAACAGCAGGTCTACCACTGGCTTGTGCTGTCCTCATCTTACAGAATAAGGGAACGAGCATGAATCAGCTGGTCTGACACGGCTTGTGCTGTCATCAGCCATTCTTACAGAATAAGGGACACAGCGCTGGGAACAGCAGGTATGACCTGGATGGTGATGTCCTCTCTTTCTGAAAAGGGACACAGCGCTGGAAACAGCAGGTCTGACTCTGGCTTGATGTGCCTTCAGCATCTTATGAAATTAGGGGCACAGCGCTGGGTACAGCAGGTCTGTCACTGGCTTGTGGTGTCCTCAGCATCTTAACAGAATAAGGTGACACGGCGCTGGAAACACAGGTTGACACTGGCTTGGGACTGTCACTCAGGCATCTTACTGGAATAAGGGACACAGCGTGGAACAGCAGGTCTGTCACTGGCTTTGCTGTCTCTGATTCTTACAGAATAAGGGACACAGTGTGGAAAACAGCTGGTATGACACGGGTTGTGATGGTCCTCAGCATCTTCGAATAAGGGACACAGCGCTGGGCGAACAGCAGGTCTGGTACGCTGCTTGTGCTGTTCCTCAGCAATGTTACATGAATAAGGGACACATGCGCTGGAAAACAGCAGGTCTGACACTGGCTTGATTGTGCTTGTCCTACTGCAGCTTACGATTAAGGGACACCGTTGCTGGGATCTAGTAGGTCTGACACTGGCTTGTGCTGTACTCAGCATGTTACTGAATAAGGGAGACACTGTGCTGGGAACAGTTGGTCTGACACTGGATGTGACTGCATCATCATCTTACAGAATTGGGACACAGTGCTTGTGGAGGAGGCAGGTTCTTGACACTGGCCTTGTGCTGGCACTCATATCTTTCTGATATAAGGTCTCAGCGCTGGGAACAGTGGTATGACCGGGCTTGTGCGGTCCTCTGCATCTTTCTGTTTAAGGGACACTGCGCTGGGTACTGCAGGTCTGACATGGTGTCGCTGTCATCAGCTTACAGGAATAAGGGCACAGAGCTGGGAACAGAAGGTCTGACACTGGCTTGTGCTGTCTCAGCATCTTATAGTAAAAAGGGCACGCGCTGGGAAACAGCATGTCTCGGGACACTGGATGTGCTGTCCTCAGCATCTTACAGATTAAGGGACACTTGCTGGGAACTGCAGGTCTGACATGGCTTGTGCTGCCTCAGCATTTATTGAATAGGGACAATGCGCTGGGAACTGCAGTCTGACACTGGATGTGCTGGTCCTCATCTATTTACAAGAATAAGGGACACACGCTGGGAAACTGCAGGGAATGACACTGGGCTTGTGGTGTCCTATGCATCTTTACAGATATAAGGAGACACGGCCTGGAGGAAACAGCATGTTTGTCACTGGCTATGTGCTGTACTCAGATCTTACTGAAATAAGGTCACAGCGCTGGGAAATAAGGTCTGACACTGGGCTCTGTGCTGTCCTCAGCATCTTACAGATAAGGGGACACAGCTTGTGAAACAGCAGGTCTGTACACTGGCTTGTTGCTTGTCCTCGCATCTTTCAGGATTAATATAAGGGAAACAGCGCGGGGAACAGCAGGTCTGAGATGGCTTGTGCTTGTCCTCAGATTGTTACTGAAAATTATAGGAGAACAGCGCTGGAATACTGATGGAATGACACTGCTTGTGCTGGTATAATAGAAGTCCCTCTAAGCAATCTTACAGAATAAGGACACAGTGCTGGGAACTGTTGGTTCTGCACTGGCTTGTGCTGTCCTCAGCATGTTACAGAAATAATGGACACCAGTGCTTGGGTACAGTAGGCTGACACTGGCTTGTGCTGTCCTCTCTGCATGTTACGCAGAATAAGGGACACAGCGCTGGAAAACAGCAGGTCTGACACTGGATTGTGTGTCTCATCATCTTACTGAATAAGGGGACACAGTGCTGGGAGTGCAGGGTCTGACACTGTCTTGTGCTGTCCTCATCTCTTACAGAATAAGGACACAGCGCTGGCGAGAACGGAAGGTCTGACCACTGGCTTGTGCAAGTCCTTCAGAATTTTAAGAATAAGGGGACACAGCGCTGGAATCAGGCAGGGTCTGACATCTGGCTGTGCTGGTCATTATCTTACAGAATAAGGGACACTGCGCGGGAACAGCAGGTCTGACACTGGCTTGTGCTGTCCTCAGCATCTTAAGAAGAATATAGGACACAGCGATGGGAGCAGCAGGGTCTGGACACTGGCTTGTGCTGTCCTCTGCATCTTACAGAATAAGGGAAAAGCGGAATGGGTGCTGCAGGTCTGGTCACTGGCTTGTTGGTGTCCTTCTGGCATCTTACCTGAATAAGGGGACACGGCTCGATGGGAACAGCTGGTTGACATGGCTTGTGCTGTTCCTCATACATCTTACAGATAAGGGGACACACCTCGCTGGGAGGCTGCAGGTCCTGACACTGGGCTTGGCTGGGCCTCAGCATATTACTGAATAAGGGACTCAAGCACGGGTAACAGCAGGTCTGACATGCTTGTGCTGTCCTCATCTTACAGAATAAGGCGACCACAGTGCTGGGAACAGCAGGTTGACAACTGGATGTGCTGTCATCAATCTAACAGGAATAAGGGACACAGCGTCTGGGAAACTGCAGGTCCTGACACTGCTTGTGCTGTAATCATCTTACAGAAATAAGGGGGGATCACAGCGTGGGAACAGCAGGCTGACACTGGATGGGCTGGTCTTCATTCTTACAGAATAAGGGATCACAGCGCTGGGGAAAACAGCAGGCTGACACTGGATGTGCTGTCATCATCTTACAACGAATAAGGGGACTCAGTGTGGGAACATGCTGGTCTGACACTGGATGTGCGTCATCATCTTACAGAATAAGGGACTCCAGCGATGGGAACAGCAGGGAACTGACTCTGGATGTGCTGCCTCATATTACAGATTAAGGGACACAGCGCTGGAAAAGCAGGTCTGACATCTGGATGTCTGGTCTCATCTTACAGAATAAGGGAATCAGCGCTGGGAACAGCAGGTCTGGACACTGATGTGCTGTCTATCTGTACAGAATATAGGGACACAGGCTGGGAACAGCAGGTCTGACACTGGCTTGTGCTTGTCATCTTTACAGAATAAGGGACACAAGCGCTGGAAAACAGCAGGTCTGTCACTGGATGTTTGCTGTCTTCTGCATTCTACAGAATAAGTGACACAGCGCTGGGAAACAGCAAGGTATGACACTGGCTTGTGCTGTCATCAGGCATCTTACAGAATAGATAGGGACACAGCGCTGGGAACAGGCAAGGTCTGACACTGGACTTGTGCTGTCCTCATCATATTACAGAATAAGGGACACCAGCGCTGGAAACAGAAGGTCTTGACTCTGGCTTGTGCTGTCGCTCATCATCTTAACAGAATAAGGGCACAGCGCTGGGAACAGCAGGTTCTGACTCTTGGCCTGTGTGCTGTCCTCATCATCTTACAGAATAGGGACACAGCGCTAGGGAACAAGCAGGTCTGACACTGGATTTGTGGTGTCCTCAGCATCTTACAGAATAAGGGGACACAGGCTGGGAACAGTCATGTCTGACAATGGCTTGTGCTGTCCATCATCTTACAGATATGGGCACACATCGCTGGGAGCAGCAGGTTCTGACACTGGTTCCGCCTCGCCCCCCCTCGTCTCATCAGCATCTTACTGAATAAGGGACACAGCATGGGAGCAGGCAGGTCTGGTCACTGTCTTGTGCTGTTCCTCTACATCTTACAGAATAAGGGGACACAGAGCTGGAAACAGCAGGTATGACTCTAGGCTTGTGCTGTCCTCAGGACATCTTACAGAATAAGGGAACAGCGCTGGAAACAGCAGGGTCTGACTCTTGATTGTGCTTTGTCATCAATTCTTACTCAGTAATAAAGGGACACAGCGCTGAACCAGCAGGTCTACTCTGGCTTTGTGCTGTCCTCATCATCTTACAGAATTAGGGGACACAGGTAGTGGAAACAGCAGTCTGACACTGGCTTGTGATGCCCTCAGCATCTTATAGATAAGGGGCACAGTGCTGGAAACACGCAGGTTCTGCAACTTGATTGTGCTTGCCCTCTCTCTTACAGAATAAGGGTCACGCGCTGGAATAGCAGGTATGACAACTGCTTGTTGCTGTTCCTCATCATCTTAAGAATAAGGGACACAGTCTGGGAGCAAGCAGGTTCTGACACTGGATTGGCTGTCATCTGCATCTTACAGAATAAGGGAAACAGCGCTGGAAACAGCTGGTTGACACTGGCTTGTGCTGTCATCATAATATTAAAGAATAAGGGACACGTGTGCTGGGTGACAGCAGGGTTGTACACGGCTTGTGATGTCCTCGCATCTTCAGATTAAGGGACAACAGCGCTGGAAACAGCAGGTCTGACACTGGATGTGCTGTCATTCATCGTACAGACAGAATAAGGGGGACACAGCGGTGGGATAGCAGGTTGTCACTGGATGTGCGTCATCATCTTACATGAATAAGGGACCTGGCGCTGGGGAACAGCAGGTCTGACACTGGGATGTGCTGTCCTCTGCATCTTACTGAATAAGGGACCACTGCGCTGGATACAGCAGGTCTGACACTGGCTTGTGCTAGTCCTCTGCATCTTACAGAATAAGGGGGACACAGCGCTGGAAACAGCAGGTCTGACACTAGCTTGTGCTGTCATCATCTTACAGAATAAGGGACACAGCGCTGGAACCAGCAGGTCTGACACTGGCTTGTGCTGTCCTCATCATCTTAAAGAATAAGGGACCACAGCGCTGGGTAACAGCAGGTCTGGACACTGGCTTGTGCTGCCCTCAGCATCTTATAGAATAAGGGGGCACAGTTGCTGGGAACAGCGGTCTGACACTAGCTTGTGCTGTCCTCATCATCTTACAGAATAAGGGACACAGCGCTGGGAACAGCAGGTCTGACACTGGCTTGTGCTGTCCTCATCATCTTAAAGAATAAGGGACACAGTGCTGGGAGCAGCAGGTCTGACACTGGCTTGTGCTGTCCTCAGCATCTTACAGAATAAGGGACACAGCGCTGGAAAAGTGGTATGACAATGGTTGTGCTGTCCTCATCATCTTAAAGAATAAGGGTCCACAGTGCTGGGAGCAGCAGGTCTGACACTGGCTTGTTGCTGTCCTCAGATTCTTACAGAATTAGGGAACCTCAGCGGCTCCGGATAAGCGTGTCTTAAGCTGGTGTCGCTGCTGTCATCATCTTACAGAATAAGGGACACAGCGCTGGGATCAGCAGGTCTGACACTGGATGTGCTGTCCTCTGCATCTTACTGAATAAGGGACACAGCGCTGGAAACAGCAGGTGCCGACCTCTGGCTTGTGTTGTCCTAAGCATCTTTCAGAATATAGGTCACAGCGCTGGGAACAGCAGGTTGACATGGCTTGTGCTGTCCTCTGTTCTTACAGAATAAGGGACACAGCGTGGTGAACAGCAGGTATGACACTGGCTTGTGCTGTCCTCAGCATCTTACAGAATAGAGGGACACAGCACTGGAAAACAAGCAGGTCTGACACTGGCTTGTGCTGTCTCAGCATCTTACAGATAAGGGACACAGCGCTGGGATCAGCAGGTCCTGAACTGGCTTGTGCTGTCCTAGCATCTTACAGAATAAGGGACACAGCGATGGGAACTGCCGGTCTGACACTGGCTTGTGCTGTCATCAGCAATCTTACAGAAATATGGGAACAGCACTGGAATCATGCAGGTCTTGGTCACTGGACTTGTTTGCTGTCCTCAGCTTCTTACTGAATAAGGGGCACAGTGCTGGGAACAGCAGTTCTGACACTGGCTTGTGCTTGTCTCTTCATCTTACAGAATATGGGACACAGCGACTGGGAAACAGCAGGGTTGACACTGGTTGTGCTGTCTTCAGCATTTACAGAATAAGGGGGTCAGCGCTGGGAACATGCAGGTCTGACACTGTCTTGTGCTGTCCTCAGCATCTTACAGAATTAGGGACACAGCGCTGGGAACAGCAGGTCTGACACTGGCTTGTGCTGCCCTCTGCATCTTTCAGAATATGGGGACACAGCGCGGGGGGAAACAGCTGGTCTGACATGCTTTGTGCTCTCCTCAGCATCTTACAGAATAGGGACACAGCGATGGAAACAGCAGGTCTGACACGGGCTTGGTGTTGTCATCATCTTACAGAATAAGGGACACAGCGCTGGGAGCTGCAGGTCTGACACTGGCTTGTGTTGTCATCATCTTACAGAATAAGGGACACAGCGCTGGGAGCTGCAGGTCTGACACTGGCTTGTGTTGGCAACATCTTCCAGAAAAAGGGCCACAGCGCGGGGAGCAGCAGGACTGACACTAGCTTGTGCTGTACTCATCATCTTACAGATTAAGGGACACAGCGCTTGGTACAGCAAGTCTGACACTGGATGTGCTGTCATCATCTTACAGAATATGGGATACAGCGCTGGGATCAGCAGGTTCTGACACTGCGATGTGCTGTCATCTTCTTACTGAATAAGGGACACAGCGCTAGGAACAGCCAAGGTCTGACCTGATGTGCTGTCATCTAATCTTCACAGGAATAAGGGTACAGCGCTGGGGTAAAGCAGGTCTGACACTGGCTTGTGCTGTCACTCATGCATTCTTATGTTTAAGGGACACAGCGCTGGGAACAGCAGGTTGACACAGGCTTGTGCTGTCCTCAGCATTCTTACAGAATAAGGGCACACAGCACTGGGAAACGCAGGTCTGACACTGGCTTGTGCTTGTCCTCAGCATCATACGAGAATAAGGGACACAGCGTGGAAACAGCAGTCTGACACTGGCTTGTGCTGTCCTCAGCTTCTTACAGCCATAAGGGGACACAGCGATGGGAAACAGCAGGTCTGACATGGATGTGCTGTCATCATCTTACAGTATAAGGACACAGCGTGGGAACAGCAGGTCTGACACAGGCTTGTTGCTGTCTCTCAGCATCTTACAGAATAAGGGGCAGTGTGGATACAGCAGGTCTGGACACTGGCTTGTGCTGTCCTCTTTCTTACAGAATAAGGGACACAGTGCTGGGGCAGCAGGTCTGACATTGGATGTGCTGTCTTAATCGTACAGAATAAGGGACACTGCGCTTGGGAACGCAGGTCTGACAATGGCTTGTGCTTGTCCTCAGCATCTTACAGAATAAGGACACAGTGCTGGACAACAGCAGGTCTGACACTGGCTTTTTTTTTAGTGCTGTTCCTCGCTTCTTACAGAAATATGGGACACAGCGCTGGAACCAGCAGGTCTGACACTGGGCTTGTGCTGTCCTCAGCATTACTTACAGAATAAGGGGACACAGCGCTGGGAACAGCAGGTCTGACACTGGCTTGTGCTCTCTCTGCATCTTACAGAATAAGGGCCACAGCTGCGGGGAACAGCAGCGTCTGACACTAGATTTTGCTGTCAGTATCTTACAGAATAAGGGACACAGCGTGGAAAAAGCAGGTTGTCACTGGGCTTGTACTGTCCTCTGATCTTACAGAATATGGGACACAGTGCTGGAGCAGCAGGTATGACACTACTTTTGTGTCCTCAGCATCTTACAGAATAAGGGGACACTGCGCTGGAAACAGCAGGTCTGACACTAGCTTGGTGCTGCCGTTATCTTACTGGAATATAGGGGCACAGGCTGGGAACATCAGGTCTGGGACCTAGCTTGTGCTGGTTTCATCATCTTACAGAATAAGGGACTCAGAACTGGGAACAGCAGGTCTGACACTGGATTGTGCTGTCCTCAGACATCTTACTAGGTATATAGGGTCACAGCGCTGGTAACAGCAGGTCTGACACTGGCTTGTGCTGTCCTCAGAATCTTACAGAATAAGGGACATAAGCGCTTGGTAAAACAGCAGATAAAAATGTCTCACACTGGCTTGTGCTGCCCTCAGCATCTTACAGAATATGGGACACAGCGCTGGGATCAGCAGTGTCTGACACTGGCTTGTGTGTCCTCAGACATCTGTACAGAATAAAGGGGCACAGCGCTGGGAGCAGCAGGTCTGACACTGGCTTGTGCTTTCATCATCTTACAGATTAAGGGAACACAGCGCTAGGATCAGCAGTGTCTGAACTGATGTGCTGTCATCATCCTTACAGAATAAGGGACACAGTGCTGGGGAACCGCAGGTCAGACACTGGATGTTGACTGTATTCATCTTAAAGAATAAGGGACTCAGCGCTGGGATCTGCAAGGTCTGACACTGGCTTGTGCTGTCATCATCTTACTGATTAAGGGACACAGCGTGGGAACTGCAGGTCTGTCACTAGCTTGTGCTGTCTGATCAGATCTTACAGATCTAAGGGAAACCAGCGGCTGGAAAAGCAGGTTCTGTCACTGGATTGTGCTGTCATAATCTTACAGAATAAGGGACACAGCGGCTGGGAGCAGTGGTCTGACACTGATGTGGATGTCCTTCATAATCTTAACATGAATTAAGGGAATCTGCAGCTGGGTACAGCAGGTATGACACTGGGTATTGTGCTGTCACTTACAGAATTAAGGGACACAGACATGCTGGGAACAGCAGGTTCTGGACACTGGCTTGTGCTGTCAGCGAATCTTTACAAGAAATAAGGGGACATCAGCAGCTGTGAACAGATGGTCTGACCATGGCTTGTGCTGTTACCTATATCTTAATGAAATAAGGGACACAGCGCTGGAAACAGCTGGTTTGTCAATTGGCTTGTGCTGTCCTCAGCATTTTACAGAATAAGGGACACAGCGCTGAAAACAGCAGGTCTGACACTGGCTTGTTCTGTCCTCAGCCAGGGGGGCATAATTTATGTGACAGGTTCCCTTTAAAAAAAAAAAAATCACGCGTCAAAAACTACATCTGAAACAATTGGACTGAAACAAGTGCAGAAGGTGCAGGTTCAGGAAGCTGGATGGCGATTTTTTTTATACCTACCGCCCTTTAGGGTCTGTTCACAGGATGGATCTCAGCCCTTTCCCGGCCGCCGCTCAGACGCTTTTGGCTCTTTTGTTTTCCAGGAACCAGGAGGTTTCTATTTCTCCATCCGCACAGACATCCGGGGCTCGGTTTTTGCGGGACAAGATGCACTTCTCATAGTGTCACTGAATAGAATGTGCTGTGCGGGGAAGGCCGTGCGCCGTGTTTGCAGGGATTCAGCTCTAGGTCATTCCCTCTTCAGTATGAGCGATGTGGATCCTGCGGGCGGGGCCGGGAACCGGGTTCGGGTTTTTTCCATTGTTAAGGGGTCCCCTCGGCCTCCGTTTGTGCTGCAGCCATTTTCTGCCACCAGTAACTGTTGGTTCTTCCATCCGGGGTTCAGGCCGGTGTTCGGGGGCTGAGGTTAATTTACGGTCTCACTTTGGGTAAAACAATTTTGATCATTTTATTTCCCATGGCCTTTTGGGTGCGAGGAGTTTTGGGGGAATCTTCACATTTTTTTTATTTGCAAAATGGCAAAACGGGGTGATTTCAACTTCAAATATCTTCTATTTTTTTAAACTTGTAAAACTTTTTTTTTGCGTTAACATTTTGTCCCTCTTGGGCACTTGGGCCCAAAAGGGCTCATCGCTGTACCCCCCCTTTTCATAACCAAATAACACAGAAGGGGGAGAGGGCGGCTCTATTACTTCATTTGGCTTCCAGCTGCCATTGTCACCTATCAGCCCCCCACAATCCCGCTGTCGCCCCAGCAGGCGCCTTGCTTCCGCTGTTTTTGGGGGTGGGACTGAAACAGCACCCCAGCCCCCCCCAGGTTGGCTTCACAATAAGCCCTTGACATAGGACCTTACCAACAATTGGACCCATATAGCATATGTCAGTAAAGGGACGACAGTGGAATTTGGGGATTTGATGAACAGATGCAGAATTTTTACAAATTTTAAATCCGTAGCACAGAAAATAAAAGGATGAACACGTCCATTTCTTTTACAGCTCCTCCTTGGCCCCCCGTTTGGGGATCAGGCAAAGCCCCAAAAGGGGCCAATAGGGGGGTCTCCCGTCCGGGCCCACTGATATATTAAAAAAAAAGGAATAAATGGGTGGGGGTCCCTTTTGATTTGGGTGCACGGGCCCTGAAACAGTAATAGATGGGGTGGGCCCCTGGGGTCCGGCCTGGGTGTGGGGGGAAGCGGCATTTTTGGGGGCCCGTTAACAAATTCCCTTTCGAGGAACACATAACAAATTTTTCCATTAAAGGGGTTTTCAACCTTGGGGAATTTACTTATAAAGAAAATAGCGCTTTCCCCTTTTGGACCAGGGCAGCATTGATTCCAGCCCTGGCGCCCAGTGGCCACCGTCACACTGTGAGCATCGCCCCCTGGCCCCCTACACTGTAGAGTTTTAGCCCGTGGGCCCCCGTCACACGTAGAGCACCCCGGTGGCCCCGCCGTCACCTGTAACATCAGCCCGTGGCCGCCGTCCACGTAGAGATCCCCGTGGCCGCCGTCACATGTGAGATCAGCCCCGGGGGGCCCCCTCCCCCTGTAGGTTCAGCCCGGGTGGCCCCGGTCAAACTAGAGTACAGCCCCCTTGGCCACCCTCACACTGTAGAGCATCAGCCCGGTGGCCACCCTCACACTGTAGAGCATCAGCCCGGTGGCCACCCTCACACTGTAGAGCATCAGCCCGGTGGCCCCGTCACCGTAGACATCTCCCGGTGGCCCCCCCGCACACTGTAAGATCAGCCCGGTGGCCACCCTCACACGTAGAGTTTTGCCCGGTGGCCCCCTCACCTGTGAGGATAGCCCGGTGGCCGCCGTCACACTGTAGAGGATCAGCCCGGTGGCCGCCGTCACACTGTAGAGCACAGCCCGGTGGCCAACCCCAACACGGGAGAGAAAAGCCCGGTGGCCCCTCACCCAAACCCGGTGGGGGGGGGGGGGGGGGGGGGGGGTAGAGAACACCCGGTGGCCCCCCTCACACTTTAGAGATCCCCCCCGGGTTTCCCCCCCTCCACACTGTAAGCCCAGCCCGGTTTGGCCCCCTCCCCACTGTAGAGCATCAGCCCGGTGGCCGCCGTCACACTGTAGAGTATCAGCCCGGTGGCCGCCGTCACACTGTAGAGTATCAGCCCGGTGGCCCCCTCCCCCTGGGAGAGATCCCCCCGGGGGGGCCAATTCACCAGTAGAAGCCTCAGCCCGGGCCAAAACCCCAACTGTAAAAGTAACAAAACCCCGGTGGCCGCCGTCACACTGTAGAGTATCAGCCCGGTGGCCACCCTCACACTGTAGAGTATCCCGCCCGGTTTGGGCCCCCTCACACTGGGAGGGGAAAACAGCCCGGTGGGCCCCCCTCACACTGTAGATATAGCCCGGTGGGCCGCCGTCACACTTTTAAAAGCCTCACCCCCGGGGGGCCGCCGTCACCGTAAATCAGCCCCCGGGGGGCCACCCTCAAAACCCGTAGGGGTATACCCGGTTGGGCCCCCTCACACTGTAGAGCACAGCCCGTGGCCCCCTCACGCGTAAAGTATCAGCCCCGGGGGCCGCCTCCCCCCAACCCCGTAAATTTTTCACCCGGGGGCCCCCCGCACCTTGAGTTTTAAAATTAAAAAACAGCCCGGTGGCCCCCCTCACCTTAAAAGATCCAAACCCCGGGGGCCACCCCCACGCTGTAAAAAGTATCCCGCCCGGGGCCCCCGTCACACTGTTTGAGATCACCCCGGGGGCCCCCTTTAAAACCCTTTTAAGTATCAACCCGGTGGGCCCCCTCCCCACTGGGAGAGAAACAGCCCCGGGGGCCCGCCTTTAAAACCCGTAGAGTATCACCCGGTGGGGCCCCCTCACACTGTAGAGTATCAGCCCGGTGCCCCCCGTCCCCCACTGGAAGTATCAGCCCGGTTGGCCCCCTTTAAAACTGTTGAGATCACCCGGGGGGCCGCCCTCCCCACTGTTTGAGCACAGCCCGGTGGCCCTCCCCCCGGGAAAAATCAGCCCCGGGGCCCCCCGTCACACTGTAAAAGTATCAGCCCCGGTCCCGACTGCCCCGGGGAGAACCCTTTCCGTCAACAATCACCCTTCATCTCCATTAGATTTTCCACCCCCATTATCCTGAACCCAATTTTTTTCCCAAAGCACCTGGTGCCACGATGTGAAGGAGAGGACGCGGCTGCTACAGCTCTACCTAGAGAAGAACTCGCCTCACAATGTAGGAAAGCGACAAATTTATTACAATCAGACCCAAAAAAGAATTTTGGGGTAAAAGCCTTGGGGAGTGCCCAGGGTCTGCCCCCGTCCCCCTCTATGGGTGGAGAAAGCCCCAAAACAGAAAAGGTTTAAAAGCTGGGGGGCCCTTTTATTTCCCCCCCACCCCCCCCCCCCCACCCCCCCCCCCCCCTCGAATAGAAGCCCCTCTGCATTTTTCTCCCCTTCTGTTTGGGAATTCACCGATCCGCCCCCCCAACTTCTGCCCTGCACGGGGAGCGATGGCCTCGTCCTGTTCCTCGTATTTTGGGGTTTCAAATTTGGCCCTTGCCCCGGGCTGGTGCCGCGGGGGGTTGGGGGGAAGGAACACAAAATTTTAAACATTCAGAAAAACCCATGAAATTTGCATCTTTTGCATCCCTAAAGATCGACACCCAAAAAAGGACCCTGGGGCCCCACACGGAACTTCAGACCGGGCGGAGATGGGAGGGAGGCAGTCAGTGCCCCCCAATAGGTGAGGTTAGAGTTTCAAGCTGACTAGTTGGTATGGTATAAGGCTTAGGTTGAATGTGAGGCACACAAGGAATTCATGGTTATATCTTCTGGGTGGGGGGACGGTGGAGGGGCCCAATTTCCATGGGAGCCTGCGGGGTGGAGGAAAAAGGGCCCGCACCCCTCCCCCGGGGATTTTAAATTCCTTAGTGGGAATATTTTAAATGAAATTCCCCATGGGGTAATGAGGACCAGACAGTTCTCCACTTGTATCTACGGGTCCTTCTTAAACCATCAGACTTGTCCACTCCTCCCAGCTGCCTATGTCCACCCCACAGGCCCCCGCACCGGTACAGAAGACACAATGCTGTCAGCACACAATTATTGATTATCATTTCTGCCCATTTTTTGTTTTTTAGCTTTAGGATCATAAGATCCACTTCCCGGAGGCCTCAGCTCTAGAGAAGATGTTCACAGGGAATGAATTTTGGGAACCCCCGGGGAGTTTTTGGTGTCCCCCAACCCGTGACTGGGTCCCAGCTGGGAGCTGCACAGAATCCTTGTGCTTGAACCTGGGTTTATGAAGCAAAGGGCAAAGGCATCCCTTTAGTGACCCGTGGAGGGGAGAAGAAAAGAGGGGTCACTAGGGGGGAAGGGGAAAACAAGGGTTGTTAGGGTTTTACGGTTAGGCCCCAAGGAGACCCGCCCAAATTAAATTTTTTAGAAGAAAAGAAAGGGGTCAACGGAGGAAAGGGGTTGCAGGAAAAGAAAAGGAATTTAGGTCAGGGGTTAGGCCCAAGGGGACCCCCCCAAAACAGTCTTTAAAAGGTAAAGGAAGGGATCACCCTGGAAAGGATGGGGGGGGTGCCCGCGGATAAGGGAGAAAGTTGGGTTCCCCGGTTTAGGGCAAAGGGAGGACCCGTCATTAGTCTATAAGGGAAAATAGAGGGGTCCCAGGGGGTGGGTGCCAGAGAGATTGGAGATGTTTTAAAGGGCGGGTTTTGGCTAAAAGACCCCCAAAATCGGGCTAAGAAGGAGAGGGATCACCAGGAGGATGGGTGCAGAGAGATAGGAGATGTAAGGTCAGGGTTAGGCTAGGAGACCCCAAATCAGTCTATAGAAGGTAGAGGGATCACCAGGGGGAATGGTGAGAGAGTAGGAAAATTAGGTAGGTTAGTAGGAGACCCAAATCATCTTAGAAGGTAAAGATCCCCAGAAGGTGGGACGAGAAAGGGATGTGGGGGTCATTTTTAGCAGGAGACCCCAATCAGTTAAGGAAGGAAAGGGGGTTTCACCAGGAGGATGGAGGGGGGAGATGTAGGGTGGGTTGGGCTGGGGAACCCCCAAATCAGTCTATAGAAGGTAAGGGATCACCAGGAGGATGGGGCTGAAGATAGGAGATGTAGGGTCAGGGTTAGGCTAGGAGACCCCAAATCAGTCTATAGAAGGTAGAGGGATCACCAGGAGGATGGGGCGAGAGTTAAGAAAAGGACTAGGAGACCCCATCTTCTATAAAAGGCAAGGGGGATCCCCAGAAAGGAGGGGCGAGGATAGGAATGTAGGGTCGGTTGGGCTGGGAGACCAAATCGTCTAAGAAGGTAGAGGGATCACCAGGAGGATGGGAGCGAGTAAATTAAGGGGACTAGGGGGACCCCCATCGTCTATAGAAGGGGATCAAGGATCAAGAAGGATGGGGTTCAGGAGATAGGAGATTTTAGGGGGGCAGGTTAGCCCTGGGAGCCCAAAACCACAGTCTATAAAAAGGTAGAGAGACCCAGGAGGAGGGGGAGCTGAGAGATAGGAGATGTAGGGTCAGGTTTAGACTAGGAGACCCCTAATCAGTCTACAGGAGGTAGAGGGATCACCAGGAGGATGAGAGCGGAGATGTAGGTTAGGGTTAGACTAGGAGACCCCAAATCAGTCTATAGAAGGTACAAGGGATCACCAGGAGGATGGGAGTAAAAGGATGGAGATGTAGGGTCAGGTTAGACAGGAGCCCCCAATCAGTTAAAAATGTTGTGATTTAGGACTGACCAATTCAAATCTTCTCTTAATAATAAACTAATGACACTGCTGATATATTTGGTGCCGTTCTTACGTTGCCAGCCCCCGGGAACCACTGCTGCTTCCTTGTCACCCTTGTACCCAGTGATTGGCTGTGGAGATCATCAGTTGATGGACAACACCGAGCAGTAGGGCCCGGGGACCAACCAGGTGGAAATGGAAAGGTGGGGTATGTATTTGCACCCATCACAAATTTTTTGGTGTTTTTCCCCATGAAATTTACAAAAGTACGGGTTGGGAAATCCCGGTCCAGATGTTGGCCGTCTTGAGTCTGGCGTGACATCAGGTACCATGTGGAGTCTCAGGTAAAGACCACACGGCCAACATCCTGATCCACGGCCGCCACGTATGGGTCTATTTATTAGAAGGAAACCAATTCTTCTGTGACCCCAACAAGGGTTGTTTAGGACCCTGAACCCTGTAAGGTAATCTCACTACTTACATCAAACAAGGCGCTGGTGCTATTCTCACGTAGACGATACAGGGCTGGGTTCAGGAAACCCAAAGGGGAGAGACCTCTCTTTAGCCGCTGGTCGTTAATCAGAGAGAGGATCCCACCGAACACAGGAGTGGAGGCCTGCAATGACGTAATACAGAGGAAAGTGATGTCATCAAACAGCTGCGGAGAGATGAGAGGTGCCTGGTGCTGCCCCCACTCACCGGCAAAGCACCTCTGCCCCCACTCACCGGCAAAGCACCTCTGCCCCCACTCACCGGCAAAGCACCTCTGCCCCCAATCACCGGCAAAGCACCTCTGCCCCCAATCACTGGCAAAGCACCTCTGCCCATCATTACCACAGACCTCACTGGCTGGTGACACACTGAAGACCTCTCTGAGCTGCCCAGGAGAAGCCGTCTGCCCTCGGCCGGAGAAGAGATGTGTCCTATTTTAACACTGTGGTGTTAATATACTGTAGGACGGGCAACAGGACTTGTCAATGACCACAATAGCAAGGCTGGAGCAACAGCAGAAGCTGCTTTACCTTCTATGGCCAGAAGAGCTGGTGTTCCTGCCCCGGAGCTCTGCCACCTTGCACCAGGTAGCCCCCCAGTGCTGTACTGTCTGTGAGCTCCACACGCCACAGGTGTTCCTACCACTCAGTTTGGCTCTTTGCTGAGAACAGCTGATGTTCTTGGTGTTTGCCCTTGGGGTGCTCCTCACACTCATCTATTTCTACTACTTTCCCCAGTACCTTATGCTGGTGCTTGAAAGTCTGAGAACTCTGGAGGCTGCCACAGGCCTCATTTTGTTCTTAGTGTTTTTGCAGATCTACAACTGCAGAAAACAAAAGGTCTGAGACCACGATGCAGATGGAAGATTTTCTGTAGATACTTACAGAAGTTCCCGACACCCAAGGGATTGGGACACGATTTGTCACCACCCAGTAGTTGTCGGACAGAGCTGCCACGTCGGGGTACGCCCGGCCACTGCGGTTGTAGTAACTCTCTGGCGGCATCTTCACTGAGGACGTAAAATACTTTGATACTGCAGAAACCTTCAGGATATAATAAGAGGGTGAAGGAGATTTCATCTCATCAATGCAACCGTCATAATACTGGGAGGTAGAGAGTCCAGAGCGTCACCTTACCTGGTAGGCGGGCATCGGAAAAACATTGCTGAACCCTCCCCCGCTGATGTAGTCGGTCACTTCATACGTCACCTGGAAAGGATTCTTAAAAGATGTTCCTCCAACCGTCGTCACATAAGGGCTGTGAAAGGACACAACAGGTTGGGTTTTAGTGAGGGCTGGTTGGTGGACTCCCAAACTAAAAATGCAGGTTGGGTTTTCCATAGGGTCTGGGTTTGGGGACCCAATTAGAGAACTAAGGTATGAGGTTCTCCATGAGGGTCTGGTTGGTGGACCCCATTCTAGAGTACATGACAGGTGTGAGGGTCTGCATGAGGGTCTAGTTGGTTGACCCCAGTCTAGAGGACATGACAGGTGTGAAGTTTTACATGAAGGTCTGGCTGGTGGACTCCAATCTAGAGGAAATGACAGGTGTGAGGTTCTACATGAGGGTCTGGTTGGTGGACCCCCGTTAGAGGACAAGACGGGGTGGGGTTTTGCTGAGGGTTGGTTGGTGGACCCCCCTCTAGGAGGAATGACGGTGTGAGGGGGTGCTTTAGGGTCTGTTTTGACCCCAAATTAGGACATGACAGGTTGAGGGTCTGATTTAGGGTTGGTTTTTGGACCCAGTCAGGGGAATGAAGGTGTGGGTTCTGCATGAGGGTTGTTGGTGGATTCATCAGAGGACATGACAGGTGTGAGGGTCTGCAGGGGTTGGTGGTGGTCCCTCAAGAGGAATGGACAGGTGTGAGGTTCTGTATGAGGGTGTGGTTGATGGACCTCAGTCTAGAGGACATGACAGGTGTGAGGTTCTGCATGAGGGTCTGGTTGGTGGACCTCAATCCAGAGGACATGACAGGTGTGAGGGGTTTTGCATGAGGGGTTTGGTTGGGGGATTCAATCCCCCGAGGCATGACAGGTTTTGAGGTTCGGAGGGTTGGTTGGGGTCTCAGTCTAGAGGAAAGGCAGGTGTGATGTTTTGCATGAGGGTTCGGTTGTGGACCCCCCAGCTTGAGGACATGACAGGTTGGGGGTACCATGAGGGTCTGGTTGTTGGCCCCAGTTAGGGGACTGGACGGTTGAGGGGTCTGCATGAGGGTTGGTGGGGGGGGCCGTTTTAGGGGGACATGACGTGTGGGGGTTTTGCTGGGGAGTCTGTTGGACTCGTCTAGAGGACATGAAAGGTGTGAGGGTCTGGTTGGTGGTCCCCAGTCTAGATAGGTGTGAGGTCTGGCATGAGGGTGTGGTTGGTGGATCCCAGTCTATAGGACATGACAGGTGTGAGGTTCTGCATGAGGTTCTGATTAGTGGACTCCAGTCTAAAGGACATGACAGGTGTGAGGGTCTGCATGAGGGTCTGGTTGGTGGTCCCCCTTTTAAATTGGTTGAGGGGTTTTGCTGAGAGTGTGGGGGTGGACCTCGTTAGAGGACATGAAAGGTGCAGGGTCTGCTGGGGTTGGTTGGTGGTCCCCGTCTAGATAGGTGTGAGGGGTTTTGTATGGGGGTGTGGTTTGTGGACTCGTCTAGAGGACATGACAGGTTGTGAGGTTCTGATGAGGGTTGGTTGGGGACTCGTTGAGGAATGACAGGTTAGAGGATTGCATTTGGGGTTTGGGTGGTGGTACCCAGTTTGACGGTGTGGGTTCTGCATGAGGGTCTATTTGTGGACTCCAGCTAGGGAAAGAAGGTGTCAGGGCCCCGCTGGGGGTTGGTTTGGGAGTCCCCGTCTGAGGACTGAAGGTGTGAGGGGGCTGCATGAGGTCTGGTTTGGGGGTCCCCAGTTAGTAGGGGTGAGGTTCTGCTGGGGGTGTGGTTTATGGAAAATCGCTAGAGGGGCAGAAGGTGTGAGGTTCTCGGGGGGGGGTCTGGTTGGTGGACTCCAGTCTAGAGGACATGACAGGTTAGAGGATCTGCATGATGGTCTGGCTGGTGGTCCCCAGTCTAGAAGACGTGAAATGTGTGAGGGTCTGGTTTGTTGGACCCCAGCCTAGAGAATATGGCTGGCACAGTGGTCTCCCCTTCCCCCCACCCCGGACCGGGGCTTGGGACGGGGAAAAAACCCTTCTTGTCTTTAGAAACTTGTCTGCACCCGGCTCCCTCATCACCTGAGAAAGTTATCAGCAAGGATTGTGGTTAGTACCTGAAGCAAAGGGTTTTTGTTATTTGGGGGGGACACAAGATGCCCAACTCGACCTCTCCCCGGAACCTGGGGGCCTTCCCGCTCCCGATGCAGCCCGGGTTTTTATAGGGTTTTTGTGTCCTACTGCTCCGTTTACCATTACAAGGAACCCCAAGGGTTTCAGATGGGGCGGGTCCCCCGCTGATCCTTTCTCCTCTGTCCTAATACCATAAGTTTAAAAAACGGGGGCCCGCCCCCCCTGATCCCTTCTCCTTGTTCCCATCCCATAAGCCCACAGACAGGACTGCCCCCTCACTGATCCCCTTTCTTCCCCTTTTTCCTGGAAAAAAATCCATAAGCTAAGAACTGGACTTTTCTCCACCCCCTTAACTCTCTCTCCTTTTCACCATAAATACAGACGGACTGTCCTCGGGTGATCCCTTTCTCCTTGCTCTTATCAACCTTAAACCCACAGAAGGACTGCTTTTCGTGATCCTTTTTTTCCTCGCTCCCATCACCATAAGCTACAGACAGGACCGTCCCCCCTGATCCCTTTCTCCCCTGCTCCTATCCCCGATAAGTACAGCCGGGGGGTGCCCCCTGCTGGGTCCTTTTTTCCTTGCTTTCCCATCACCCTAAGCCACGACAGGAAATGCTCCTACTGATCCTTAAATTCTTGTCCCCTTTTACCCTAAGCCCCGACAGGATCGGTCCTCGCTGATCCTTTTTCCTCGCTCCTTTTCACCCCCAAAAATTTTTGACAGGGGTGCTCCCCGTTTTTCCTTACTCCTTTCTCCTTTTCACCATAAGTACAGGGCAGGGACTCTCCCCGCTGTCCTTACTCCTCTGTTTCCCATCACCAAAGGTAAAGGAAAAGGGACCCCCGGGGTTCCCTAAATAACCCTTTCTCCTCTTTTTTTCTCCCCCCCCCCCCCACCCCCCAAACCCCCCCCGAAAAAAAACCCGCCCCCCCCCCCCTGTTTCCTTTTCCCCCTTTTGCTACTATCCCATAAGCTACAGACGGGGCTGTCCCGCCCGATTTCCCTTTTCCTTTGCTCCTATCACCCTAAGGGTAAAGACAGGGGGTGCTCCCCCCTGATCCTTATCCTCTGCTCCTATCAAATAAGCTAAGGTCAGGACTGCCCCACCCCCCCTATCCTTATCCCCTGCCCCCCATCAACCCTAAGTACAAAACGGGGACAGTCCCCGCTGATTTTCCCTTAAATCCCCCTGTCCTATCACCATAAAAACCAAAAAGACAGGGGCTGCTCCTCGCTGAACCTTACTCCTTTCTCCCCATACCAAAAAGCTACAGGGCAGGGGGCTCCCGGGGAAATTTCTTTCCCCTTTCCCTTTTCACCATTAAACCCACCGGGGAGGACTGCTCCCAAGCTGATCCCCCTTTCTCCCCCTTCTCCTATCACATAAGCTACAGACCGGGCCCGCCCCCCTCGCTGATCCTTATCCTCTGCCCTATCCCAAAAAAGCTACAGACAGGAAATGCTCCCCGCTGATCCTTACTCCTCTGCTCTTATCACCCTTGTTCTTAAAAAGGAATTCCACCCATTTATCCTTCATCCTCTGCTCCCATTTACCAAAAAAGCTACAGGGCAGGATGCTCCGCTGATCCTTTTTCTCACTCTGTTTTATCACCCTTTCTTTCAGACGGGGTGCTCCTTGGGTCCTTATTCCCCTGCTTTTCCCTACCCCCATAAGCTAAAGGGCCGGGACTGCTCTCCACTTTATCTTACTCCTCTGGGTTTCCCTTTAAACCCTAAAACTTCCCGGAAAGGGGCGGTCCTCACACCAAAGTACAGACAGGGCTGCTCCCCCGCTGATCCCTTTTCCTCTTCCCCATCACCCTTTTGCCACAGGGCAGGACGCTCCTCGCCCGATCCCTTTCTCCCCTGGGCCCCCCATTAAACCCTTAAGTACAGGGGGGACTGGGCCCCCGTGATCCTTACTCCCTGTCCTATCACCAATTTTTCCCACAGCGGACTGCCTCCTCGTGTCCCTTTTCCCCCTCTTCTCCTTTCATCATAAAACTTTCCCGGGCAGGACCTGCCCCCTCCCCTGATTTCCCTTTCCTTTTCTGCTCCCATTACCAAAAAGCCTTTCAGGGGCAGTTTCTGCTCATCATGATCCTTTTCTCCTCTTTTCCCTTTTACCCTAAGGGTAAGATGGGACTGCTCCCCGCTGCCCTTTTTTCCTTTTTCCTATCATCTTAAAATAAAAGGCAGGAAATGCTCCTCGGTTTATCCTTTTTCCCTCTGCTCCCATTTACCAAAAAGCCCCAGGGCAGGGGCTGCCTCCTCAATGATCTTACTCCCTTCTTCCCCCTTATCAATAAGCTACAGGGCGGGGCTGCTCCCCACTGATCCTTACTTTTGCTTTTCACCTTAAGCCACAACAGGACCCGTCCCCGCTGATCCCCCTTTCCTCTGCTCCTATCACCAAACCACAGCAGGGAAAGCTCCTCGCGGGTCCCTTTTCTCCCGGTCCCTATTTTTTTCCCTAAGCTTTCAGACAGGATGCTCCTCATGATCCCTTTTTCTTTTCCCCTGCCCCCCTATCACCTTAAACTACGAAGGGAAATGCTCCTCGGCCTGATCCTTATCCCCTTTTTCCTTTCTTTAATTTTAAACTTTAATCGGAATGCCCCCTCGCTGATCCCTTCTCCCATACCCCCTTCTTCCTTTTAAGCCACAGCCCGGATGTTTCCCCACTGATTCCCTTCCCCCCTCTTCTCTTATCTTTTAAAAGGTTTTCGCAGGAATTTCTCCTCCCTGATTTCCCTTTCTTCTCTGTTTTTTACCAACCAATTAAGCCCAGGGCAGGAATTTCCCCCTCGCTGATCCTTACTTTCCCCTGCTCCTATCACCATATGCTACAGAAGGGAATGCTCCCGTCAAAGACCCCCCCCCACCTCCTTTTTCTCCTATCATCATTTAAACTACAGACAAAGGGCTGTCCTCACTGGAAAACCTTTAAATTCTTCTGCTCTTCTCACCATAAGCCACCCGGGCCCGGATTTGCCCCCTCGTTTATCCTTTCTCCCCTTTTCCCCATCAAACCCTAAAAATACAAGACAAAAGGGTGCTCCTCAATGATCCTTACTAAATCTGCTCCTTTTTCCTTTAAACTAAGATAGGCTGCTCCTTCCCCTGATCCTTACTCCTCTGCTTCCCCCATCACCCCTAAGCTACAGCAGGGGGTTTCTCCTCGCTGATCCTTACTCCTCTTTTTTCCATCCCTTAAGGGTACAAAAAGGGGCTGCTCCTCGCTGATCCTTTTCTCCTTCTGATTTCCCATCCCCCCCTTTAAACTACCCGAAGGGCTGTCCTCAGATCTTTTTCTCCTCCTTGCCCCACACCATAAGCTAAAAGCAGGGACTGCTCCCGTGATCCTTTACTCCTCTGTTCCCATCACCCTAAACTACAGATTGGACTGCTCCCCGTGTCCTTACTCCTTGCTTCCCATCACCATAAGATGAAAACAGGATGCTCCCCCCGCTGGGTTCCCTTTCCCCCTCTGCCCTCATTTACCATTTAAACTTCAGATAGGGCCCCGGGTCCTCGCTGAACCCTTACCCCCTCTGTCCTATCACCCTAAAAACCCCCGGGGCGGGTGGTCCCCGCTTTATTCCTTTCTCCTTTCTCCTATCACCCCTAAGCTACCCGACAGGACTGGTTCTCGCTGATCCCCTTTTCTCCTCTTCTCCTATCCCATTAAGCTTTTCGACAGGACTGCTTTCCCCCCGATCCTTTTCTCCTCTGCTCCCTTTTAACCCTAAGCCCAAAAACATGAATTTCTCCTTTATTTATTTCCCAATCCTTGCTCCTATACCATAAGCTACAGACAGGAATTTTCCCCGCCTGATCCCTACTCTCTGTCCTATCACCATAAGCTACGACCCCCACCCCGTCCTCATGATCCTTTAAATTTCCCCTGCTCCTATCACCATAAGCTAGGAAGGACTGTTCCCCGTGATCCACTCCTTTGTCCTTTAAAAATAAGGTAAAGACAGGACTGCCCCCTCGCCGATCCTTACTCCTCTGCTTTCCCCAAACACCCATAAGGGTACAGAAAGGGCTGACCCTCATGATTTCCCTTTCTCCTTGCCCCCCATCACCATAAGTACAGACCGGACTTTCTCCTCGCCCGATTTCCTTACTCCCCCCCCCCTCCCCCTTCCCCCACTATAGCCCCACAAAACAGGATGTCCTCACTGATCCCTTTTCCTCTGCTCCTATCCCCATTTAAACTTTCAAACACAGGACTGCTCCCCCTGATCCTTACTCCCCGGGTTTTTCACCCTTAAACTACAGACAGGAAGTCCTCCAATGTCCCAAACTCTGCTTTCCCATCAAAAATAAGCTACAGACAGGGTGTCCTCGCTGATCCCTTTCTCCTTTTTCCAATTCACCCATAAGCCCCGAAAAGGTGCTCCCCCGCCCTGATTCCTTAACCCCCCCCTAATGCTCTTACCATAAGCTACACCCCCGGGTTTCTCCTCCCCTGATCCTTTCTCCCCTGTCCCATCACCAAAAAGCTAAGACAGGACTGCTCCCCCATGATCCTTTTTCTCCTCTTCTCCCTTTTTACCAAAAAGATAAACAGGGCAGGTTTGCTCCTTCCCCCTTGACCAACCCGCCCCTAAACACATAAGATAAAAAAAAGGAAAGCTTCCCCCCTGATCCTACTCCTTTCTCCCTTTACCCCAAGCCCACAGACGGAGCCCCCTCACTGACCTTTATTTCCCCTGCTCCTATCCCCTAAGCTACAGAAAGGGCTGCTCCTCCTTTATTTATTACTCCTCTGCCCAAACACCATAAGCTAAAAGACAGGATGCTCCTCACTGATCCTTTTCCTCTTTCCCCCCTTTTCACCCTAAGTACAGGAAATGGGGCTGCTCCTTCCCCTGATCCTTAATCCCCTGTCCTATTTACCTAAGCCCCCGACAGGGGCTGCTCCTCGGGTGATCCTTACTCCCTCTCCCCCCTATTAACCCATAAGCTACGGGGCCGGACTTTCCCTCACGGTCCTTATCCTTGCTCTATCACCCTAAGCTTTCAGATGGGACTGCTCCTCGCTGATCCTTTCTTTCCCCCTTCTCCTAACACCATTTTTTTTTTTTTTTTTTTTTAAACCCACAGGCCCGGAATGCTCCCCGCTGACCTTACTCTCTGCTCCCCAAACACCATTTAAAATAAAAAGGGCGGGACTGTCCCCGCTGATCCTTTTCTCCTATGCTCCTATCACCATAAGTTCAGACGGAATGCTCCCCGTGATCCTTACTCCTCTGCCTTTTTTCAAACCCTAAGTTCAGACCCGGACTGGCCCCCCTCACTGGGTCCTTACTCCTTGCTCCTATCCCATAAACTAGAGTGGAAATGCTCCCCCGTGTCCTTATCCTCCCGCTCCTATCCATAAGCTACAGACGGGGTGCTCCTCGCTGTCCTTACTCCCCCGGCTTTATCACTTTAAGCTACAAAACAGGATGCTCCTCACTGATCCCCTTCCTCCTCTGCTCCTTCCCCCCTTTTGCTAAGACGGAATGCTCCCCCGCTTTATCCTTACTCCTTGCTCCTAAAACAAATATAAGCTCAGACAAGGGGCTGTCCCTACTGATCCTTAATCCTTTTGCTCCTTTCCCAAAGGGTACAGGAAAAGGACTGTCCTCACTGATCCTTACTTTCCCCTGCTCTTATCCCATAAGCTTTTTGCTGGGGGCTGCTCCCCCCTTTATCCTTAATCCCCTTTCTTTCCCATCACCAAGCTACAGCGGGGGCTATCCCCGCGATCCGTACCCTCTTCTCCTATCCACCCTAAGTACAGAACCCCGGGTTTTCCTCCCCTGATCCTTTCATCTCTCCTATTTAATTTTAAGCTAAGAAGGGGTGTCCTCAATGATCCTTACTCCTCTGTCTTATCACCCCTAAGCTACAGAAAAGGGGTTTTCCCCCTCGTGATTTCCCTTTCTCCTTTGCTCCTATCACCATTTAAACTACGACAGGATGCTCCTCGCTGTCTCCCCACCCCCTTGTCCTTTCCCCATAAGCTACCGACGGACCCGTCCTGATGATCCTTTCTCCTTTCTCTATCATCATAAGCTAAGTTTGGGAAAGCTCCCTCGCTGATCCCTTCTTTCCCCTTGGGTCCCATCCCAAAATTTAACTACAGTTGGGAAAGCTCCCCACTGATCCCCTTTCTCCCCTTTTCCCCTTATCACCATAAGTACCGACAGGGAAATGTCCTCACTGAAACCCTTTTCTCCTCGGGTCCTATAACCCATAAGCTACAGACAGGGGTGCTCCCCCCTGAACCTTCCCCCCGCTCCTATCCCTTTAAACTACAGACAGGATTGGTTCCCCCCTGATCCTTACTCTTTTTGCCCCATTCACCATAAGCTAAAGAAGGGCTGCTCCCCCCTGATTTCCCCTTTCCCCCTCGCTCCCTTTACCCCTAAGCTACAAAACTGGGGCTGCTATCACTGTCCCCCCCACTCTTCCCCGCCCACCCATCCCATAAGTACAGACAGGACTGTCCCCGGCTGATCCTTACTCCTTGCTCCCATCACCAAAGCTACAGACAGGAATGTCCTCGTAGATCCTTATCCCCCTGCTCCTATCACATAAGCTAAAAAGAAGGATGCGCCCCGCCTTTATCCTTTTCTCCCTCCCCGCTCCTATTTACCCTAAAACCACAGTCGGGGCTGCTCCTCGGTGATCCTTTTTTCCTCTGCTCCCCCCCCAACCAAAGATAAAGACGGACTGCGCCTCGCTGATCCTTACTCCTCTGCTCCTATCACCATAAGCTACAGACAGGACTGCTCCCCGCTGATCCTTACTCCTCTGCTCCTATCATCATAAGCTACAGACGGGACTGCTCCCCAATTTATCCTTTTCCTCTGCTCCCAAACATCATAAACTAAAGGGCAGGACTGCCCTCCTGTTTCCCTTTTCCTCTTCTCCCATCACAATAAGTACAGACGGGGTGCTCCCCCCTGAACCTTATCCCCTGTCCTATCACCCCTTTGCTGCCCCTTTTACCCGTTTTGCCCCTTTCCCGGGGTTTTGGGCCCCTTGGGGACCTCCATGCTACATGGGACTGCACAGATAAGAGCTGTAGAGCAGTGTTCTTTCCTTTTTGTTACCTGAATTTCGAAAAAGGAATTTTGAGCCCCCCAGCCGGGCCCCCTTCATGAAAATCAAAAGTTTATTCTCTGCTTTAAAAACCATTTGGGCCCCGGTCCTTTTTCTCTCACACCAATAGCTAAAAGTGGAACCCCGGGGAGGGGGTCAAGTTCTCGCCCTTTAAAATCCCGTCTAGGGGGTTCCTGGGGGCTCATGGCGACCCAAAAAAGATCAAAAACACAAAAGTGAAAGGGTCCCCACAATGGACAGAGGCCATAAGTGGGGTCTAGAGGACACTCCACCTAATGGGGGTTCAACCCCAAAGGACCCCAAAATTTACAAAAAGTGTAAGGGGTTTTCCCCCAAATGTTTGGATGGAATTTCCCGGGGTTGCTGGGTTTCCCAATTTTGAGTTTTTTGGCCCCCCCGTACTAAATGAAATACTCCACATCCAAGGGGCCTTTCCAGTCCACCCCCGTCCTCCTCCCTGCGGGCCCAAACTATTTTAATCCATTTCCCAAGCGGTGCTCAAAACCTCTTCCAAAAATGCTCATGAATTCTGAGAGGTCAGCAGGGTGGAAATACTGCTCCAAGAACTGAAAAGGCAAGCGATAAAGATTAGTGTATCATAAAGTGCCACCCCGGCCGCTCACAGGGCCATGGTGGGGTCTCAGCCTCCATAGGTGCCTCCCTCCTTGACCTGTCCTTCCCACAGTCCATTCTAGGCCTCAGTCTCACATGTAGAGGTCAGCGCTGACAATGACTTTACTTAAGACCATCTACTAATGAAGAACTACAGGAACAATAGTGGGAGATCTCCTGGGGTCAAGAGGTGCCTGGAAAAAGCAATGACTGGGTAGGAGTCATGGCCGGGACTGGATCACATATACCCAGTCCTGGTCTTTATGGTGACTAAGTGGCCGTCCCCAGACATTCTGCTCCTCTAGGTCAGGGTAGATACCTACAATCTTCTTCCCTTGTCCCTAGGTCTTATTATGTTGGGGGCATCCACATGGTTTTTTGCAGTGTACGTCTGGTGGATTTCCCAGTAGATGCCTCCAACATAGGCCATTGTGCAGCATATTGTCTATAAATACAGATAGCGCCATGTTCGCTCCTAGGAGGGGTAAGGGAACAAATCGCAGGAACTCGATTATTAGACTAGAGAAGGAAAAAAAAGTTTCATAAAAGTCCAGGTTTTCCTGGTGTAACACCAGCTCCTTCCAGCCTCTGTATTTTGGGGCAAGGAGAAGGCGTCCTATTTGGTCCAGCTCATGGGAACACGGTGTCACGTTGGGTTCTGGTTCTGCTCTGGGAACGTCTGGCAGGTACCTGGGCGCAGGCCTGGCTATTGTTCGGATGAGTCCCAACATCACTGGATGAAAGGTTGTATCTCTGACGCAAAACGACCGGGGTGACTCCCAGGTGGAATTCTGCGCTCACATGATCCCGCTTGCCCTTCGCGCGTTGCAGAACTTTTTGTCCTTGTGGAAATCGATGAAGTCCCCCGACTAAAGAGACAGTGAGTGAGAGAAAGAGTGTAAAAGAAAGAAAGATTGACTGAGAGAGAAAGAAAGGTGGAGAGAGAGAAAGAAAGAGAGGGAGAGAGAAAAAGAAAGAAAGAGAGAATGAAAGATAATGAACAAGAAAGAGAGGGAATGAATGAATGAGAAAAAGACAGAGATCCAGTGTGAGAGAGGAAGAAAGAAAGACAGAAAAAGACAGACAGTAAGAAATAAAGACAGAAAGTGTGAGAGGGAAAGAGAGAGATCGAAGGAGAGAAACAAAGAGAGGAACAGAGAGAGTGAGTGTGATAAAAAGAGAAAGGAGGAGTCAACAGGTGACCCGCTCTCCTCCACCTCCCGTACAGGACAGGTGACCCGCTCTCCTCTTCCTTTTCCCCGTACAAAAACCGGTCCCCCCCCCCTCCCTCTCCATTTCCCGTAAGACAGGTACCCGCTCTCCCCTCCATCCCGTCGGGACGGTGACCCCTCTCCTCTCCCCCCTCCCGTACAGGAAGGTGCCCCCCTTCTCCTCCACCTCCCGTACAGGACAGGTGACCCGCTCTCCTCCACCTCCCGTACAGGACAGGTGACCCGCTCTCCTCCACCTCCCGTACAGGACAGGTGACCCGCTCTCCTCCACCTCCCGTACAGGACAGGTGACCCGCTCTCCTCCACCTCCCGTACAGGACAGGTGACCCGCTCTCCTCCACCTCCCGTACAGGACAGGTGACCCGCTCTCCTCCACCTCCCGTACAGGACAGGTGACCCGCTCTCCTCCACCTCCCGTACAGGACAGGTGACCCGCTCTCCTCCCTCTGTTCCACCTGCACTGTGATGCCTCCTCTGCTCATTAGTAACTCACCAAAGTCGATGTGTGCCGCCACGGCCGGGTCCAGGGAGTACAGGGAGCTAGACCGAACCACGTGTTCATCTCCCTTCATGTATCGGATAAACCGGGCTCCGGGTAGCAGCTCCTCCGCGGTTCTGTGATGAGAGGAGATGGCTCAGGACTGCTGGGCCGGGGGTAAGGGTCTCTCCCAGGAGGTCTTCATTACAACTTTGTCTTAATTCGGACCTTTCATCCCTGGTGACCGGAGTTCTGCGCTGCTTGTAATGGCGGATATCAAGCCCCCATGTGATGAACACCACCGGCCCTCCGACACACCTGACACCACCGGCCCTCCCGGCCCCCCGTCCCGTCTGACGCCACCGGCCCTCCCTGCCCCCTGTCCTGTCTGACACATGGCCTCCCACTAAACGGGCCCTTTGCCCACCGCCCTCCCAGCCCCCTGTCCGGACCCACCGGCCCCCCCCGCCCCCTGTCCGTCTGACCCCCCCGGGCCCCCCGCCCTCTGACCCCACCGGCCCCCCCGCCCCCCCGTCCGTCCGAACCCGGCCCCGGCCCCCCGTCCCGCTGACGCCTCCCGGCCCCCCCGGCCCCCCCCGTCCCCTCTGACCCCCCCTCCCTTTCCGGCCCCCCGTCCCTCGACCACCCCCGGGCCCCCCGGCCCCCTGTCCCGTCTGACGCCACCGGCCCTCCCGGCCCCCTGTCCCGTCTGACGCCACCGGCCCTCCCGGCCCCTGTCCGCTGACCCACCCGGCCCCCCCTGTCCCCTCTGACGCCCCCCCCCCCCCCCCGTCCCGTCGACGCCACCGGCCCTCCCGGCCCCCCGTCCCGTCTGACGCCACCGGCCCTCCCGGCCCCCTGTCCCGTCTGACACCTCTAGCAGGGACCAGCAGGAGGGCTCTGGGTCCCTGGCCCTTCGCTGACCTGACGTGTGTTTGGCATTGTAAGAATCTCCCGTTTAAAGACACCCCGCAGGTAAGGACTCCATGTTTTTTTCCAGCAAGGGGCCCACCGTCCTCAGGGTTTCATCTGATGGCCGCACAAGGGACCGGACCTCCTCCAGGGACAGAAACTGACCTGCAGGGGGCAGAAGAGAGGATCTCAGAGAGGTTACAGGTCTGACAGAGCCAGGCGTCTCTCCTCCTCGTCCAAAATTCACCTGACCTTGAAGACTAGAAGGTCATCAGCCTGGAGGCGACAGCGATATCTGTTTCACACAAAAACCCGTACTACAAAACACACCCCGATATAAAATACACACACCCATTAATACACATACCACGTACATACATATACACACACCAGATACATATACACAAACCCCCATGTAAAAATACATACTCAATACATTACACACACCCTGTAATAATAAACACACCCTTACATATACACACACACACATCAGATACATAACACACACACATCAGATACATATACACACGCACACACATCAGATACATATACACACACACATCAGATACATATACACACACCATGTACATACTGTGGCAGAGCGACCTCAGGTGGTCAAAGGTTTCTGCCACTGGATAGAGCAGAGCAGGATACCTGCAAGCAATATGCCCCCAAGGTTACCTGGGGTGGGAGCCGGCCATGTATTTTGTCAGCCTCAATAAGCAGTGGGCAGCTGTGTATAGTTAGTTTGGCTGTATCGGGTTGGCTCTTATCGGGAGTGGGAACCTGTTGGGTGGGTGCCTCCTCCCCGTGTTCCAGGCCAGGTTTTGGGCAAGTCTATGGAGGGCTATAGAAGGCCTGGGCCTGCAGGTGATCTGGGGGTGAGGTGGCTGCCTGAGTGTGGAGCAGCAGAGGAGCTGGAGAGAAGCTGACAGTATGAATACAGTGGTCTTGGGGGTGCTGAGCAGTAGGCACAGACCCTGGGAGTCGAGGGTTAAATTCTGGGTGCAGTTAGTGGCCGAGGTTTATTTTGATGCTGAATTCTGTAAACCTATAAAGCAGGCCGAGGACAGAACGAAGCCGCCTGTGTCGGTCCATCAGCCCTTTAACGCTTTGGGAAAACAAAGGGCTGACGGCGCGTTGGGCGGTTTGGCCCCCCTTCTCTTTTACAGTGTGACTTTTCTCAGTGACGCAGTTGTCTGAGGCCTCCTTGTATTCGGGAGAAGTTGGACTTTTTGGGAGAATTGTTTAAATTATTGCAGAATGTTTTTGAACTTTAAAAAAAAAAATGTCTTCACATTCCGCACTTAACTTGTTAGATGAATTCTTCAGCTTATCACGGTTGGGTGGGCACCTGATATGTGTAATGCAAGCACAATAATTTTTTTACTAAATATTTATTTTATTATTTTTTCTACACATTTTTATGTTTTTTACACTTAGTGATGTATTAGCATATTTATATATGCAAATCCATTATAATCTATGTCAGACACAGGCACTGGAGTACCGATCACCCGACAGAGCAGGGTAACTCTTCGGTTGTTAATGGGTTAAGTGCTCGCCAGAGCGGCGATCCCGTGAGAGAATGACCCAAGGCCGGCCCGAGATGGCGGCCGAGCGCGAGTGAGGCTTCGTAATACATATATATCCACATACAAGACATACACACCTCACAAATACATATACACACCACGTACATACATGTATACACAGCAGATACCTATACACAATGTACATACACCGGACACACACATACCGAGAACACACTGGCATTAAGAACCCCCCTCCTCCCTGTTCGT
>JAODAL010035655.1:0-42683 GCA_025379985.1 Phyllomedusa bahiana
CCCCCCCAAGGTTTTCCCAAATGTGCCAATCACCCAAGAAACCCTGCACAAGTTTCCAATTTTAGGTGGTACTTTACCACCTACCAGACTGCCCAATTTTTCCCGGGGGGCTTTTCCCAATTTTTTTTTAAAAAAAAGATGGGGGCAAAAAAAAACCTTTTCTTCATGTCTGGTGGGGTTGACCAAAAAATTTTAAAAATTTTTAAAAGGGCATTGGCCTCTTAAATTACGGGAAGAAAATTTGGGATCACTTTACACTTTCCCCGGTTTTTGGCATTTTCCCCAGATAAAAATTTTACTGAAAAACCCCGGGCCTTTTTTTCACAGAACATTTTTTTTTTTCACAAAATAATTCCCGGGGCTAGAACAGCTAAGCATATCACGGGGAAGGACCCAAAGGGGCCCCTTTCCCTTTTAAACGGAGGTTATCCTTTCGTATAAAATTTTAGCTGGGGCCGTAAACTAAGGTTGATTGATCCCCCTTTTTAAAAACTCTCAACAAAAAAAACCCCCTTCTCTTGGGATTTTTGATTTCCTCCAGGATTACTCACCTAGGGTTTTAACACCTGTATTATTGATTTAATTTTTTCTTCAACCCAATTTTCTCATAAAAAAAACCTCTTAGTTTTTTACTTTTTTTCTTTTTAAAACTGTTTCCCCTCATCTAATCTGAACATGAAACTAAATTTCAAACCTCAGGATATCGAATGGGTTTCTACCATCCTTTGAAATAACCTTTGGCAGGGCCCCCCCTGTTTCCTGGGCCCCCGCGGCCGGGGGGCGCCCCCGGTGGACCCCCCCCCTGGGTGCCCACCGGGGTCGGGTGCCGCCGCTGGGGGGGGCCCTTTGCAACTGCCGGGACTCACCAAAACCTCGCTCCTTTTCCCGGCCCTTTCCCTCTGCCGGCCGAGGCGCCGTGCCCTTTTCCTAAGGCGCGCGGCGCTCGTTTCTCGGGGGATTTAAAGGGCCCCAGCGCCCCGAAAATTTGGCAAAATCCCAGGCCTTCCCCAATTTAAGGAAACGCCCCCACAAACACTCCTTCCCTGGATCTATTTTTCCCTTTTCGTGCCTTTGCGAAAGCGTTCCCAAAAGTGTATTCTCCCCCCCCCTTTCCGTGTCCCAACCTCTTCTACTTTTTCTCAAACCCCGGGCCCTTTTGCCGCCTGCCCCACCTTCCTGCCTGCCCAGACCTCCAAAACCCCACCCCGCCGCCGTCCTGACCTTCTGCCTGCCCAACACGTTTCTCGGACATGTTTGGGGTACCACCCCGCCTGGCCCTTGCCCCCCCGCAAAAAGTCACGTCAGGGGGGGACACCTGGTACCTCACGCCGCAGCAAGTCCATCCCGTTTTGGGGCGGCGGCTCTTGTAAAAACCCGGGGGTTTTAATTATAATCCGTTCCCTGGGGGTGCTTAACTCCCAGGGGGGGCTTTGGGGGGGCCCCCCCGGGGGAACCCAAATACCCACCCTTACAGTTAATCCACCCAAAGGATCCCGCCAAGGGGGCCCCTGCCAAGCATCACGGATCTCACGAAAAATTTGTGCCCAGAAAACGCAACAAATCGCACAACAAGGTCACATTTTTGGGCCACTCCCCCCGCCCTGATGCTTCAGTTTTCTTGCATCCCCGCAGCAGTCTCCCCCCCCCAACCGTGGCCCGCCCCTACTCTGTTTTTCCCTTTTGGGGCCACCGGGGGACCCAAATTTTTCCGGCCCCTCCCTCAACCCCCCAGCTTTGCCGGTGATCCCAAGCTCCCCGGGGGGTTTTCTTTACTCGGGGTCCAATGCACTTGGGAGCTGATGGCGGATCTTTTTCCCTCGGAAAAGGTCAAAAGGGGGCCTTTTGTTGTGAGTCTACTTTCCGGGAAGGCCCGGGTTTGGGGCAACCCCCCTCTGGGACAGAGGCAAACCCGTGACTGGGGACCTACAGACCCTTCCCCCCAGGAATTCCCACCGTCTTCGAGGACCCCCGGCAGCGCCTCCTCCCCCGAAACCGCCCCTCTTGGGGCCTCCCGTCAGGGCAGTCTTCTGGGGGTGAAAAAGGGGTTTAAATTTCCGTACCCGGGGCTTCGACCCTCCATGGAACAATCCCGGGCCCTGTGCCCCCTCCCCTTCAAAAAGGGTTTCCTGTCCAGCAGGGAAAAAAGACGCTTTGGCAGCAAAAACCCCTCCCGTCCTTCCCTAAAAAATTTAAATTACATCTACCCTTATTTCATATTGATGAAATTTTCGGGGAAAAGAGGCAGGGGGGAGCTCGCCGAAAAGCCGCTCTCCTCGTTTTCGGCGATTCCCCTGGCTCCTGTGTTCCAGCATTCTCCTTTTCCCCACCCCTAAAACCCTCAGAGGTGGAACCGATCCCAAGGGCCCGGGCCTCACTTAACGGAGCAAGAACGAACCGCCGTGGGCCCAAGAAGCTATGCCTCAAACTGCCCAGCCCGGCCCCACTTCCGCAGAAACTGCCCCCTTTGGCCCCCTTCAGCGCCGGGGAAAAACGCTCTCACCTAGGTGCCGTGGAGAGGGCGGCCCTAGGTGAGTTTCCTCCCTCCACTTTTGATAAACCATTAAGGGATTTCTGATGCGGGCCCCTTCTTTTCCGGAGTTCTCCTTCCTGGACCCCGGGATCTCCCGGGGAACTTATCTTAGCCTCGTTGGTAAACCCGGTACCGCTTATTTTTAAAGTCCGGCGGAAAAACCCCGCTGTTTAAATCTCTTGGGTTCAGTGGGGCTCCTCACTGATCCCATCCGGTACATAACCGGCCCCGGTGCCCCTCCTTTGGGGGGCCCTCTGCATAAAGAGAAGATTGGGTTTCCAGTTTTTGCCCCGGGCTTTCCTGGGCTATCCTTTTTGGGGCTTCCCTGGCTGCAAGGCCACCCCCCTACCTCGTTTGGGAAAGGGGGGCCCCGAAGTCCCGCTTTGGGGGGACCGGAATCCCCAAACCGCGGGTTTTGGAGGTACCACGCCCGTGCCTCCCCACTTTTTCCCGCTTCCCGCTTGTAAAACCGTTGCCTGGCCTACCGGCCGATACCAGGATTTTGGGGGAAATTTTTTCTCCGAGAAGGGGGCCCATTTGCTGCCACCACATGGGCCCTTTAAAGACTGCCCTATTAAACCCTCCCCCCAGAAACCAGTCCTCCGCGGGGGGGGGCTACCCACTGCCCTTTTCCCCGGGAAAATTTCAGGCCATGTCGGCCTAAAATTCGGAGAATCTGCAGAAAGGATTCATCCGTAAGTCCCTCCCCCCCACCGGACCCGGGGTTTTTTTTCGTGCAGAAAAAGGGATGGTTCTCTCCGCCCCGTGCATAGACTATAGGGGCCCAAAACAAAAATCCCGAAAAAAAAACCGCTACCCCCCTCCCACTGATCCCCGGAGCTGTTTAAACCTTCCCAAGGGGCTAGAGTTTTTCCAATTTGGTTTCTACGTGGGGCCTACAACCTCACAAATTTTCGAGGGGGGGAGAAGGGTAAAACGGCATTCAAACACAGACGGACATTTCGAAAATCTCGTGAATGCCTTTTGGGCTATGCAAAAGCCCCGGCCGGGTTTTTCCCGGAGTTTTGTCAAAGACGTGTTCCGGACCTGCTGGGACCCTGCCTCATTGTATACCTGGACGATAAATTTTTATTTTTCCCCTGGGCCCTACAGGCCCACCGGAGACAAGTAAACCCAAATCCCGCGAGCCTTCGGGACAACCCACTGGGATGCCAAACTGGGAAGTGGTTTTGGGTTCCCCCCAGGGCCGCCTTCCTTTCCTGGGGGACATAGTCCCCTTTATCCCAGGGCCCTTCGATGGATCCGCGAAACTCTCGCGATCCAACAGTGGCCCCGCGCCCTGTCGGGCTCCGGGCGATCAACGTTTTTTAGGATTCCCAACTACTACCCGGGGAGTTTATTCCCCACTTTTCCCACGGTAGTTTGGGTCCCATTGTGGCTCCACCCGGGAAAAACGCTAATCCAATTTCCCGGGCCCCCCTCCCCCCGGGAAACGTTCCCCAAAATTTAAAATCTTCCTTCCCTCCGCACCCAAATTTTTGGGCCCCTCCCCATCCTGAGAGGGCCCTTCAGCCCGGAAGGGAATGCCCCCTTCCGTGGGAGCAGGGGCGGTCCACCCAGAAGGGCCCCCAAAGGGGAAAAACCCTCACATGCGGTTTTTTTTTCTAAAACTTTCTCGTTGGCAGAACGAAATTCGCCATTGGAGATCGGGAGCGTTGGGCCTAAAAAATTTGGCCCCCGGGGAGTGGGGGACATCTTTTGGGGGGAGCCCGACATCCTATTGGGGGTCCCCTTTAAACCCAAAACCCTAAAAATCTTCAATACCTACAAAACGGGTCAGCCCTAAAACTTCCCAGCCCGGTGGTCTCTTTTTTTTTTCTGGGTTTTTATTTTTTAAAAACCCCCTTTCCCACCGGCCCGGAAAAAAATCAAGGCGGATGCCCCTCTCCCCTTTTTTCTGACGTTAAACCCGGGGAGGAACCTGTGGGCCCCAGCAATTTATCGCTCCGGAAAGACTGGTTTTCCCGTGGCTCCGGGGGATCTCCGCAGCGGGTTTCCCCCAGGGAGAACCTAGTTGGGGCCCCCACTCAAGGAGAATTCTTGGGGTTGGGGGGATAGCTCTCTTCTGGCCGGGCCCCTCCCGGGATAAAAGAAAATTTCCCATGCTCTCATCTCACTCACTACGTGGCCAACCCCCGCTCCAAGACTTTAAGGGCTTTTTCTTTTTCCGCACCACAAAAGTGCCCAAAAAAAAAGGTTTCCCCACCATAGGCCCCTGGTTCCCCTTTGTCCCCTCTGCCAGTTCCAGAAAAACTCCATGGGCAACACATAGGCATGGACTTTATCACGGACCTCCCCCCTTTGGGCCCGGGGGCCGGTCATCTGGGGGTTTTCACGACCGATTTTTTTAAATTTTCCACTTTGTGCCGCTTCCCGGTCTCCCTTCTGCTCCCCCAAATTGGCCGGATACTTTTACCTTTACATCTTTTGGCTACATGGCTTAAACCCTTCCCCCCATCCCCTCCGACCGAGGCCGGCCAGTTTTTTCTCCAAATTCTGGGGTGCCTGTGTTCCCCGGGTTTCAAACAAACTGGAATTTTTTCTTCCGCATACATCCCAGAAAAATGGACAAGGGGGGGAAAAGGGTAAACCAAAACTTTGGGGGGAGTAACTACGGCACTTCCCGGGGCCGGGGCGACAGGAAAAACCCGGGCCGAGTTTCTACCCTTTGGGGAGATTTTCCTATAATCATCGGGACTCCGACTCTACTGGCCCTTTTCCTTTTCCCGGGGGTCTAAAGGCCCCTCACCCCGCCCTCCCCCATCCCCTGGCCCTTTCCCCCTCCGAGGCCCCCCGTTTACCAAACAGGTTCAGGATATCAAGAAACCCTTTGGCGAGAGACCCGACAAGCCCAAAACCCCGGGTTCCCGCCCGGGAAGAAGACCCGGCTGACAAGAAGAGAGGGCCTTCCCCCACGTTCCCTTCCCCGGGGATAGGGGTTTTGGGGTCCGGGCAGGGACATTTCGCCTCAAAATCCCCAGTTAAAAAAATTGGGTCCGCTTTTCTGGGGCCCCCTTTAGAATTTTGCCCACAACTGAACCCGGGGTCCAAAAAACTCTGTCTGCCTCCATCCTCCGGGTCCCCTAAAACCCCTTTTATGTTTCCCTCCGAACCTCGGGGCCCCGAACCGGTTCTCCCAGAGGGGGGGGTGCTCAAACTCCGATGCTAAAACCCCCGGAAAGGGCTTTGGGAAATGAATGACATCCTGGACATGAAAATCGTCAGGGGTAAGCGATTTTTTTCTTGTTGATTGAGGGGCTTTTGGCCCCGAAAAGAGGTCCTGGGAACCAATTTCCCTTTTCCTGAATCCAGACCTTTTCCCCTAAGTTTTCCCTTTAGCCTTAAAAAAAAGGGGGGGACCTAAGGGGGGGGGGGTTTACCCCCGGCCTAACCCCCCCCCCCCTAAACCCTCCGAGGGGTCCAAGTCCGTCCCCCCCGTCCCCTGCCGGCCGAGGGGGCGCATGCCTTTGTCCTAAGGGGCCCCAGGTTTCGCTCGTTCCCCGAGGATTTAAAGGGCCACGCCCCGTTAATTGGCTAAATCCCGGCGCTTCCCCTACTTAAGGTAGTCCCACTAACACTCCTTGCCCGGATCTATGTTGCCTCGTGCCTTTCTAAAGCGTTCCCAAAGTTTTTCTCGGGCCCTTTCCCCTTTTACCAGACCCCTTGCTACCCTTTTTTCGACTCCGAACCTCTGCCCTGCCCCGCCCCCCTTTCCTGCCTGTCCCACCCACCTCGAACCATTGCCGCCTTCCTTTCCTTTTGCCCGCCCAGACCCACGATTTTTCCCGGGCTACCCATTCGGTACCCACGCTGCACCTCGGCTGGGGCCCCCGCAAGCAAGTCACCTCAGGGGGAAAACCTGGTAGCCTCCCCGCCGCAGCAAGTCCAACCCCTTTGGGGGGCTCTGGTGAAAACCGGGGCTACTTAAAAAATTCCGTTCCCTGGCTTTGGGTTTTTCTACCAAACCCCTTGCGGTGGGCCGGGGGATCCACTAAACCCCGCCCTTACAACCGTTTTTGAAAAACAAATCTTTGATTATATTTATTCTCATATCCCGTTTCAATTTAATATCAATAAACATTTTTAAAAAAATTTACTTTCCCAACCCTTTGTAACAGCAATTTTTAAGGGAAATTTAAACTACATACAAAAGCAAATACGTCATGGTTGGGGGGTAGAGAGTCTGGATAATTATTTAAAAATAATAATTTTAAACCCCAGGGGCGAGAAATTTCGCTCATTCCCTTATACGAAATAGGTCTTCCTCCTTTTTCAACTAAAATGGGAAAAGGAGGAACGTCCAGTTCCTTATTTTCAAAGATCTTTTGTTTGAGAAGGAAAAGGCTATTTTGGGGGGATTTAAATAAAAAATTTAAAAACAATTGAAATCCCCCAAAAATTTTTTAGGAGAACCCCAGTTTTTTGGGAATAAAGAAAAGCAGTTTACCGATTACATTGAAAGATTCCCCAAAATCAGCTAAAAAGGAGCGGGAAAAATAAACAATTTTTTAGGATTTGAGCGACTTTAGGGATAATAAAGTATATAGTATTGTTGGGTCAAAAAACTTGCAGAGAGAAAATAATACTGACCTCTCCTCAACAGAGACGGATGTCTCTAATGTTGATAGAGACCAGAACAACAGAAATTCTAAATCTCAAGGTAGACCAAGGAGAAGTAGAGGTAGGAGGGGAGGTCAACGAAATAATAATTTTTTAGATTACAAGAAGCCCTACCAATTGAGAGAGAGGACCCCACGATTAAATTATCGGACTTAAATCAAAATACAGATAATATAAATACCCAAATTATTAATTTATCACAGAAGAATTTAACAGCGGATGAAACACATCTGCTGAAAAAAGGCCTGTCCTTTGTACCGACTATTAGGTTTGACTTGTTTTCCTGGACGAAAGACCTGCATTTATTTGCTCGCAAGCTCCATTGGAAAAAATGTTTTGCTCTCAAAGATCGTAAGGAGAGTTTTGAGCTGGGAATTCCTATAGACATGGTTGAGGATGTGCGCCTCCTATATGGCCTTGCAACAACACCTCAAACTGAATTTGGGAAAGGTCCTTTCACAGATCTAAAAAACAAAAGTATTAAGATGCCTCCGAGAAGTGAGATCTCATTTGTTGATATCTTCTTGGAGACAGTCTTGAAAGATCTTGAAAAAGTGAGGGGTTCTAGGTCTAAAAATTACTCAGAGGCAGAAATGGATGCGCTATTAAAATTAGAAAAGGATCATAATATTTGTATAAAACCATCCGACAAGGGGGGGGAAACATTGTTATTTTGGATATTGCACAGTATTGTAAAATGTGTGAGGATCTTCTCTTTGACAAATCATGCTATGAGGTTTTACATATCGACCCTACAGAGGCTTACACTAAAGAATTAAGACAACTACTTGTTGAAGCAAAGAATAATGAGCTTATTGATACCCCTGAGTTTAACTTTCTTCTCCCTAAATCTCCGACTGTAGCAACGTTTTATAGTCTCCCAAAGGTTCATAAAGGTACAAATCCCTTAAAGGGGAGTCCCATTGTCTCAGGCATCGGTGCTTTGGGCCAGAACTGTGGGGTATATGTGGACAGAATTTTGTCCTCGTTCGTTCAGACATTACCTTCGTATACGAGAGACACAATGGACCTTCTGAAACGTCTAGATGGTATTTTTGTTGACAATGCTACATATTTAGCAAGTATTAACGTGGAATCCTTGTATACATCGATACCCCACAGTTCTGGCCTTGAGGCGGTCCATTTCTTTCTCAAATCACGGGGCCGTCAGTTTGATCTACACAATAAATTTGTGGTGGACTTGCTGCGATTTTCATTAACAAGGAATTATTTCATCTTTGATGGAAAAGTCTTCCACCAGTTACGAGGTACATCAATGGGGAGTCCCACCGCACTCAGCTATGCAAATCTGTACCTCGGCTGGTGGGAGGCGACTGTGGTTTTCGGTGACCAGCCGCCCTCTTTTGTTGAAAAAATTGCCCCGTGGGCGCGTCACATAGATGACGTGTTTATCATCTGGAACGGAACAGCAGAGGAGTTTGCGATTCTGGTGAATGAGTTGAACTGTAATGCTGTCGGTAATTTACATCAGAGATTAACATTGAGTCCATTTCTTTTTTGGTTGTGCGTATCTCTAAGTCTTCTACCGGAGAACTGGTCACGAGTATCTTTAGGAAACCCACTTCAACTAATTCTTTATTGAGGTGGGACAGCAACCATCCTGTACCTCTTAAAAGAGGGATACCACGTGGCCAGTACCTGAGACTTAGGAAGGAGTTTGTCGCTCAGGCAGCTGATTTGAGGAAGCGCTTTTGCGCCAAGGGTTATCCGGATCATGTCCTGTGAGAGGCATATCAAAATGCTCTAGGAAAAGAGAGACATGAATTATTGTCCCCTAATATGGATGATAAGAACAGTATGGCAACAACACGGATTATAGGCACCTTTGATAATGCTTCGGATGAAGTTAGAGAAATAATTTGTCGACATTGGCATATCCTTCAGATGGACACTGATATCAGAGGACACATAGGGGAGACCCCACAAATTACATACAGGAGAGGCAAAAACCTTAGGGATCGACTTGTTCATAGTCATTTTGGAAGACACCAAACAGAAACGTGGCTCTGTAAACCTAAGGGATTCTTTAGGTGCAGAGACTGCGTTGCGTGTCCGTACATGGAGAAATGCTTTACCTTTGGATTCTGAAATGGATTCTGAAATGAATTCTGAAATGAAAAACGAATTTCAGATTCGTGATTTTATCACGTGTAAAACCACACACGTTGTTTATCTAATAAACTGCGTGTGTGGGATGAAATACGTTGGTAAGACTATATGTCAACTGCGTCGACGTGTTTGTGAGCATCTTGGTGATGTTCGACATCATAGGGATACACCTGTAGCTAAACACGTCTGGACACATCATAATGGAGATTCGAAATGTCTAAAATGGGTGGGAATTGACAGCATCAAACCCACCATTCGGAAGGGGGATATCAATAAGAAACTGTTACAGAGAGAAACCTTTTGGATTTTTAGGTTGAAAACGCAGGCACCTTTTGGTTTAAAATGATTTTGTTGACTATAGCTGCTTTAATTAATCTCACCATTCTAAGACCACCTTTTGCTGTTGTGATTCTGTCCTTTGCCTCTGAATAGTCATTATCAAATCTGTCTTCTATCTATTTAATCAGCCATAAATATTGCTGTAACTGCCACTTGGTCCGGCAGTTAGAGATGGGCGAATTTCTCGAAATTCATTTCGTTCACTTCGCCGAATTTCTCGGCAAAAAATAACTTCGTTCCGAATTACTTCGGCACGAATCACGTTAAAAAACAGCTATTTCCAGGCTGCACAGAGCTGCAGGGTGCTTGTAGAACGTTGTGCATGCTTAAATATGCATAGGGAGCTTGGTTTGGGTCTTCATACATTGTTGTTTTTTAGTATGACACGCACATGACTGCCTCCGATATTAGAATCGCTTCACTCTTAAATTCACGGGCACTTAAGAGGGCAAAACTGACCAAAAAACTGAAGCGGGGAATGTTGCCTGATAAAGTCCATGCAGAAGAAGCGGAACAAAACAAGCTGAGAGCTCAGGTTGGCAACATTAGTGACAGAGTGTGGAGTGACGGCGCAGCCACAGCACATGAGGTCAGACAGTGGCACAATGACATTCTGGAGGTGGCAAAACTGAATAGGTCACAGAGTGGCACAATGACACAGTGTGGAGGTCCACAGCAGCAGCAGCATGAGGCCAGACAGTGGCACAATGACAGAGTGTGGTAGGTCACGCATCCCCACAGCAGCAGCATGAGGTCAGACATGAACATGACAGAGTGTGTAGGTCACATGCACAGCCGCAGCAGCAGCATGAGGTCAGACAGTGAACAATGACACAGTGGTGTAGGTCACTGCAGCAGTCACAGCAGCAGCATATGTCAGACAGTGGCACAATGACTCAGTGAGGAGGTCACGGTAGCAGCCACAGCAGCAGCATGAGGTCCAGGCATGGCACAATGACATTCTGGAGTTGGTGCAAAAACAGGAGTAGGCACAGAGTGGGACAATGACACAGTGTGGAGGTCACTGCAAGCAGCCACAGCAGCAGCATGAGGTCCAGGCAGTGGCACATATCACATTCTGGAGGTGGCAAAAACAGGAGTAGGCCACAGAGTGGGACAAAGACACAGTTGTGTAAGTCACGGCAAGCAGCCCCAGCAGCAGCATAAGGTCATACCGTGGCACAATGACAGTGTGGAGGTCAAGGCAGCAGCCCACAGCAGCAAGCAGAGGTTCAGACAGTGGGCACAATGACACAGTGTGGATGTCACGGCAGCAGCCACAGCAGCAGCAGAGGTCAGTTAGTGGGCACAATGACATTCTGGAGTGGAAAAAGCAGGAGTAGGCGACAGAGTGGGACAATGACACAGTGGGTGGAGGTCACGACAGCAGCCAAGCACAGCATGAGTCAGGCAGTGCACCATCACATTCTGGAGGTGGCAAAAACAGGAGTAGGCCACAAGTGAGGACAAAGACCACAGTGTGTAGGTCATCAGCAGCAGCCACAGCACAAGCATGAGGTCAGACAGTGGCACATGACACAGTGTTGTAGGTCACGGCAGCAATTCACAGCAGCAGCATGAGGTCAGACCAGTGCACAATGACACAGTGTGGAGGTCAACGGTAGCATGCCACAGCAGCAAGCATGAGGTCAGGCAGTGGCACAATGACATTCTGGAGGTGCAAAAACAGGAGTAGGCCAACAGAGTGTGACAATGACACAGTGTGGAGGTCAACGGCAGCAGCCACAGAGCAGCAGAGGTCAGCAGTGGGCACAATCACATTCTGGAGGTGGCAAAAACAGGAGTAGGCCACAGAGCGGGACAAAGACACAGAGTGGTGGTCACGGCACCAGCCCCAGCAAGCAGCATAAAGGACAGACGTGCACAATGACAGTGTGGAGGTCAAGCAGCCGCCACAGCAGCAAGCATGAGGTCAGACAGTGGCACATGACACAGTGTGGAGGTCACGGCAGCAGCCACAGCAGCATCAATAGGTCAGTTAGTGGCACAATACATCTGGAGGTGGCAAAAACAGGAGTAGGCCACAGAGTGGGACAATGACACAGTGGTGGGAGTCACGACAGCAAGCCACAGCAGCAGCATGAGGTCATGCAGTGGCACAATGGAACATCTGGAGGTGGCAAAAACAGAGTAGGCCACAGAGTGGCACAATACAGCAGTGTTGGAGGTCAACGGCAGCATCCACAGCAGCAGCATGAGGTCAGACACTGGCACAATGACACAGTGAAGAGGTGGGTTGGCAATACCAGTCCCTGGTAAAGGAGGTTGGTGGCAGATGGAGAAACTGTCAGCAGATGTGTGGAATCAGGCGGGTGGCAGCATCAGAAATAGTGGCTTGAGGGCAGTTAGTTTGAACCCAGGCTCATTTCTCACAGTTTTGGGTGAGGCGTCCTGGATGATGTAGTCTGACGCCTAAGGCATTGGTGTGTGGAAATCCTGGCCGATCCACGCCTGATTCATCTTGACAAAGGTCAGTCGTTCCACATTTCCCTGGACAAGCGGTTTCTCCTTGGAGTAACGATGGCCCCCGTCGCACTGAACACCCGCTCTGATGCCACACTACTGGCCGGGCAGGACCGTTTCTCCACTGAAAACTCGACAGGTTGCGGCCACACATCCAGTTTGGCTGCCCAGTAGTCCAGCGGATCTTCTAACTCGGGTGGCAGAGTGCTGTCCAAGTAGGCCACCACCTGTTGGTTCAGGGACTGCTCCAGGTCCTGCTGCTGCTGGTGACTACCCTCCTCACTAGGCGGGTGAAGGAAGCTGCTCATCAGTGACTCCAGACTTAGGTTACTGCTGATGGAGCTGGTACTGCTCCTACCCCTCCACCTTCCCCCAGCAGCCGCGGCAGTAGTACGTGAGCGCTGAGGAACCCCCCGGTCAGACCTGTCAGAGGAGGGACGATGCCGCACATAGGCAGCAGCCAACTGATTATGGAGGATTTCCCTATAGTATTTGAGTTTGTCCTCCCTCTCAATAGCTGGGAAAAAGGCTCCCATTTTGGACCGGTAGCGAGGGTCCAATAGGGTGGAGAGCCAGAAGTCATCCCTCTGCCGGATGCTGACTATTCGGCTGTCACTAGCCAGGCAAATAAGCATGCTGCGGGCCATCTGCACAAGTGACTCCGAGGGGGCTCCCTGCCTCCATTTCGACTGTATACTGCCACGGTGCTTGGGGGTCATCTGCCTCGTCTTCCTCATCTCCATCCACCTCCTCCAGATGCTCCTGCTCCTCCTCTCTTGTCACCTGGGTAGAAAATCCACTCATTTCATCAGACAATGCTTCTGCTCCAATGTCCTCCTCCTCCTCCATTTCAGTCCCCACCGGACTCATGTGGCCACGAGATGTAGTCGCCACGTCTCCAGTCCCCTGCCCAGACAGATTTTTCAGCATCTGTTCCAGGACATGAAGCAGTGGAATGACGTTATTCATCCCGTAGTCCTGGCGACTGACAAATAACGTCGCCTCCTCGAATGGCCTTAACAAACGGCAGGTGTCACTCATGAGCTGCCACTGGCTGACATCAAAGTTACACAGGGGAGTACTTCTGTCTGCCTGGATCATCAAAAAATCGTTAATGGCCTTTCTCTGTTCATACAGTCAGTCCAACATGTGCAGGCTGGAATTCCAACGGGTGGAAACATCGCATATCAGAGTGTGTTGGGGGAGGCCATTCTGCCGCTGCAACTCGAGGAGGGTGTTCCTGGCTTTGTATGAATGGATAAAGTGCATGCACAGTTTCCTGGCCATTTTCAGAATGTTCTGAAGATAGGTGGAAGACTTCAGGAATTTTTTCACAACCAGATTAAACACGTGCGCCATGCAGGGCGCATGGACCATCCCTCCTCGGTGCATCCCTCCTTCGTTAGAATCAATTCGCCCATCTCTACCGGCAGTGTTATTTTACACTGTTTTGGACTATGATCCTGGCCCTTTAAACTAGGCTTGCGCGTCATTATCGTGCATTAGCTGAGAGCTAGGGACGCTCCGTCCACCTTGGCTGTTGCTAGGGGCGGAGTTATGGACAGGTGAGTTGGTGACGACGAACGCTGACCAGAAAAGCGCGAGATTTGAGCGCGCTCAGCGTCTTTCACCAACCACAGCACTGACTGTGATTCACGGGGGGCTGATGCAATTTGGACACGATAGTGTGTGGCGACATTTGCGGCTCGCTTTGGCGCCATCCTTAAGCGCACCCTGCATCTGCTGAATGGGCAGCATTGACTGCCGTCACCTTGTGATTTCAGACGGACTTGCAAGAGACCAACTGTCCACTCTGAGGTATATCTCTATTTAACTATTAATATTTTTGGTGTATTCTATATGGTTTTGGCATATCTGATTAGGCATATATCTCTTGTTTTCAGATGCCCCCTCCATTTCAGGCGACATTGCTTCGGTGGATAAGGCGTCTATTTGTATATGAATACATCTACTTTAAAGGTAGGAGCCGTCTTGGTATTGAGACGGGCGCACCTTATTGGTTTTACTCTGACTGCCACTGTGGTCGGGTAAGAAATTTTTGATCTTATTGAGTGGATAGATTGGCAGTCCTCTGATCTGATCATCCCTTGTGGTCATTCTTGATTTGTATTGTACCACTGAGATGTTATTGCACAAGTTGTGGTTCATGGTGTTGGTGTGCACCTTTTTATCTTAGCCATACCCTTGTCATACGTTTGACTGGATCCCTTTACATTTATTTTCATGTATATCTGTGCTACATTATTGTATATACCCCTATTTTTCTCCCCTTATAATAGTCCCCTGAGGAGATCTTGTTGTTATTAGGGGAAGATCGAAACATGTTGTGACAGGGGTCTGTATTATTATTGGACTAGCGTAAGGGTAAGGTTCCGGACGGGAACGCCCTTATTGGGGCGATCATCCTGATTTTCTATAGGCTAGGGTATTTTTAGGGTTTGTAGTTTCCCTTAGGTGGTAGTGCACTTTTTTTGTTACTGGCCTTCTGTGTATTTTTAATAGTGTTATCATTTAAAGTTATATTTTATTATTTATTTTCCCTATTTGCTATTGATTTTGATATTATCAGGGAGCGGCTCTAACCCTTCACATTTGGGTTGTCTGTACTTTTGTACTGCCTTTTTGGAAAAGAAATTACGGCTTGGAACTCTCCATCTCGGCTGCTGCTGTTGCTGCGGCGGCAGGACGGACCACCACATCTCAGCCACGTTTCACCCAGGCCACCGGATGGTGAAGCTGCATGTGTTGACGCAGGGCCGTGGTGCCAATGTTAGCTCCCTGGCCACGCTTCACTTTCTGACTTCAGATTCTACATATACCCATATTCGGCTCCTCCGGTGTCTTAGCAAAGAACTGCCACACCGCCGAGTAGCTGATTCTACCGCCAACGCTCCGCACTGAGTGACTACTGCCGCCGCTGCCTTGCTGAGCCCCTGTGCCGCTACTTTTATGGACCTGCGAAGCAGGTTTTTTACCCCGTGGCCGCTTGGCTCCCGACCTCACACTGCTGCTACCCTGCTGACTCACGGCCACACAACCCACTTGCTGGCTGCGCTGCTGCCTGACGCAAAAGCTGACGCCCTCTTCTCCTGACGATGATGAAGCCCTTGCCTCACCCGGCTCCCAAGTGCGGTCGGCTACATCATCATCTATTTGTGCTTCATCGTCACTGCTGTCCTCATCACCGGTCTTGGTATGCAGAGGCTGACCCCTCACAACATGACCTCCCATGCCACTCTCAAGATCTATACTTTGCCACCTACTGCAAGAAGAATCAAGTAGATGCTGACTGCCCTCCTCAAATTGTTCATCCTTGCTATATAGTGGCACTGAGCCAAGACCACATAGTAGATCTCTGCCTGAGGGAATCGGATGGGACAGAGGCTGGTTGAGGACAGGTGAGGGCCGCTGACCCGCTCCCGGGCAATGCCAACTAAGGGTTGTGTCTGACGTTCCCACCGACTCTTGGCGGGGTTGTCAGATGTCATCTGGGAGGAAATGGATGACCTAGTCAACCAATCAAGAACCATTGGGTTGCTGGTCAGCACACAGTCGCTAGATGACAACGGCAGTTGTGGCCTCACCGAGTGACCCCTGCTGCGACGTCCCCTTGCTGTGCTGCGACCTGGACCTGCTCCAGGAATGTTTGTGCCTCTGCCACTCGCAGGTGCAGAGCCTGCCACCTCTCTGTCTGACATACTGTTTGTTCTAAAATATACAGACACTGTTTGATAAGGATATCTGTATATGATAAATACACACCCTATATTTGACTCCAAATGAACCCAGTAACAAGCTTGGGTAACCCTTGGATATAAATTGCGCGCCACAAATGGCCAGGAAAAATTTACTTGTATGTGTCGTTTAAAAACACTGTTTATTTTACTGATTTAAAAGCACAAAAAAGGCTTTAAATTTAACCTTGGATATGAATTTGCTACAGGCAAAATTGCTTCTTTGGGGGTTTAAAAAGAACGTTTTTTTTTTACAAGTACAAAATCAGAAAAAATACTTAGTTGCCCCCCGGATGTAAAATTTCGCAAAAGAATTGAGCAAACCCAAAAATACCCCTTTGAGGTGTTACAAGGCTGTATTTTTCGCTACACAAAAAAAAAGAAAAAATTGTAATTACCTTTTTGTTTTGCCGGAAAAAAGTTTTTTTGCCCCAAAAGGCGGAGCAAAAAACCGAAAAAAAGCTTAAAATGAATAGCCAAAAAAATTGAGCAAAAAATCCCCCTTTTTTTTTCGAAAAATTTTTTTTTTTTTTTATTTTCCCCCGGGGGGGGGGGGGTGGGGGGGGGGGGGGGGGGGGGGGGAGGAAAAAAACGGTTTTTTTTTTGCCCCGAGAAAAGCTTTTCCCCCGGAAAAAACGCAAAAAAAAAAGGGCCCCCGCTTTACCCGTCAATGCTGATTACGCTACACAGCAACGAAAATGTTAATTAAACTTCGGATTGAACCTGTTTACAGGCAAAAATGCTTCTTTGGCGGTGAAGAAGACGTTTTTTTTTATACACAACTGCAGAAACAACCCCATTACCCCTGGATGTAAATGCCAAAAGAATTGAGCAACCAAAAACTACCAGCTTTGTAGCGTGTTACAATGGCTGTATTTTACGTACACAACAAGAGAAATACTTGTAATTAACCCTTCGCTTGTGATTATGCTACCAGAAAATTTTTTTTTGCCGTGAAAAAGCGGTTTCTTTTAGTCACCACAACAGCAGAACAACGCTTAATTAACCCCTGGATGTAAATTGCGCAAAAGAATTGAGCAGCCAAAAACTACAGCTTTGTAGCGTGTTACAATGGCGTGTATTTTACGCTACACACAAGAGAAAAAATTGTAATTAAATTCGTTGTGAATTATGCACAGGAACAAATGTTTTTTTGGCGTGAAAAAGACGGTTTTTTTAGTCACCACAAAGCAGAACAACGCTAATTAACCCCTGGATGTAAATTGCGCAAAGAATTGAGCAGCCAAAAACTACCAGCTTTGTAGCGTGTTACAATGGCGTGTATTTTTACCTACACACAACGAGAAAAACTTGTAATTAACTTCGATGTGATTACCTGCACAGGAAAATGTTTTTTTGGCGGTGAAAAAAGACGTTTTTTTTAGTCACCACAAGCAGAACAACGCTTAATTAACCCTGGATGTAAATTGCCAAAAGAATTGAGCAGACCAAAAACTACCAGCTTTGTAGCGTGTTACAATGGCGTGTATTTTACGCTACCACAAAGAAAACTTGTATTAATCCTTCGGTTGTGAATTATGCACAGGAAAAAGATTTTTTGGCGGTGAAAAGCGGTTTCTTTAGTCACACAACAGCAGAACAACGCTTAATTAACCCTGGATGTAAATTGCCAAAAGATTGAGCAGCCAAAAAACTACCAGCTTTGTAGCGTGTTACAATGGCGTGTATTTTACTACACACAAGAGAAAACTTGTAATTAACCTTCGCTGTGAATTATGCATACAGGAAAATTTTATTTTTTTGGCGGTGAAAAAGCGGTTTCTTTTAGTCACCACAAAAGCAGAACAATGCTTAATTAACCCCTGGATGTAAATTGCGCAAAAGAATTGAGCAGCCAAAAACTCGACTTTGTAGCGTGTTACAATGCGTGTATTTTACGCTACCAAGCAGAGAAAAACTTGTAATTAACCTTCGCTTGTAAATTAATGCTACAGGAAAATGTATTTTTGGGTGAAAAAGACGGTTTCTTTTAGTCACCACAACAGCAGAACAACTTAATTAACCCTGGTGTTATTGCGCAAAAGAATTGAGCAGCCAAAAACTACAGCTTTGTAGCGTGTTCAATGGCGTGTATTTTAACGCATACTCAGCAAGAGAAAAACTTGTAATTAACCTTCGCTGTGGAATTATGCTACATGAAAATGTCTTTTTTGCGGTGAAAAAGACGGTTTCTTTTAGTCACCACAACAGCAGAACAACGTTAATTAACACCTGGTTAAATTGCGCAAAAGAATGAGCAGCAAAAACTACCAGCTTGTAGCGTTACAATGGCGTGTATTTTACGTACATCAGCAAGAGAAAAACTTGTAATTACCTTCGTTGTGAATATGCACAGCAAAAATTCTTTTTTGCCGTGTGAAAAAGACGATTTATTTAGTCACCACAACAGCAGAACAACACTAATTAAACCCCTGATGTAAATTGCGCAAAAGAATTGAGCAGCCAAAAACTACCAGCTTTGTAGCGTGTTACAATGCGTGTATTTTTACGCTACACAACAAGAGAAAAACTTGTAATTAACCTTCGCTTGTAATTATGCTACAGGCAAAATGTCTTTTTGGCGGTGAAAAAGCGGTTATTTTAGTCACCACAACAGCAGAAAAACACTTATTTACCCCTGGATGTAAATTGCGCAAAAGAATTGAGCAGCCACAACTACAGCTTTGTAGTGTGTTATAATGAGTGTATTTTACGTACACAGTAGAGAAAAACTTGTAATTAACACTTCGCTTGTGAATTATGCTACAGGCAAAATGTCTTTTTTGGCGGTGAAAAAGACAGTTTATTTAGTCACACAACAGCAGAACAACGCTTAATTAACCCCTGTATGTAAATTGCGCAAAAGAATTGAGCAGCCAAAAACTACCAGCTTTGTAGCGTGTTACAATGGCTTGTATTTTACGCTACACAACAAGAGAAAAACTTGTAATTAACCATAGCTTGTGAATTATGATACAGAAAAAATGTCTTTTTTGCCGGATGAAAAAAAAGACGGTTTTTTAGTTACCAAAACAGCAGAACAATGCTTAATTAACCCTGGATGTAAATTGCGCAAAGAATTGAGCAGCCAAAAATGAAATGGTATTTGTATTGTAAAAATGCTGTTTTTTAAATGAATACAAGAGGAACAGGCTTAGATCACCTTGGATATTCAATGTGCTGTAAGCAGATAGCATTAAAATGTATATGCAGCTGCACTGGACGCACACTGGACTTCAGATCCAATACCCGACAAAATCAGAAATAGAACGTTAAAAGAAGCAGTCTCTAAGACAAGCTGTGACACCCCCCAAAAATTGCTGTATAAAAATGAGATTCTTTAGTATCAGCTATCATAAGCACGCGGCAGCACCTTCCCTACTCAGTACAGTGAGAGCAGTATGAGCTCCCAGCGTCGCGCCGGATTATATAGTGCGGAGACGTCACAGAATCCCGGGTCTTGATTGGCTTAATCTCTGCACATGTCATGCAGGCTATTCCCTTTTTCCTCCCAGAGTCCTTTGCGCCATGTAACGCCATGTGCTCGCAGCCATTTTATCAATCAAAAGCACACTTCGTTCACGCGAAGTACCCCAAAGTTCGACTTCGTTCCGAACCGAACTTTTCCTGAAATTCTAAACGAATTTCACTTCGTTAGAATTAATTCGCCCATCTCTAGTCATTTGCTCACCTTCCTGGTGCCATTATCAGTGTTTGTTTTTGGATGTTTTAGAAGAAATTCTGATTGTGGCACTTAGGGGGCACAGCACATTGCATCGTTATGGTACAGTCATTCACCATAGACTAAAATACCCGTTGGATTAGGTCTTAAGAATCTGGCTCGTATTTTATAGTCTTTTGCATGGTTTTGGGGGCGGTTCTGTCCACAGTTTGTGGTTTCGCCTGTCACCCTCAACCATTGAAATGTACATCTTCTGCATGAAAACCGAGCGGAAGATTGTGTGTGCTAAAAGTTTTCGGAACACGGGTGGTGTAATGATCATTCCAGCTGAAAATCTGTTCAGTGTAGACTACTTAGTGAATTTTCTATCAAAGTCTATGTGGATGGTTAACAGTCAGTTTTAAAATTTGTCTGAAAACCTGCCGTGTAGATGTACCCTTATTGTTCAGTACCATGCACTGACTTCCCTAGATGCCACCAAAAATATAGATTTTTGAATGTTATTTAGGGTGTACTGCTGGTTGTGTCGGGGAGTATAGTGCATGAAACAGATGTTGCTCTGTGCTATGACCTGTTGCCTCAATGTGATATCTTCAGAGTACCTTATTTGATTGCAAACAGGTTTGATTGTTTTTCTTGTTGAAGAGTGTACATTTTTATGCCATCTACATTATACTTCTGGCTGAAGCATTTTCCCAATGACCTAGAAATCAAACATGAGATATCAAATATATCCGATGAGGTTTGAATGTCACACCAAATATTACAAAAATATTTGGTATAATGTCATTATATCCATGAAGTGGAAGCGGCACTCCAAGAAATCCAGTGATATGTGAATTTATTCACTTAATATTACAAAGCAACATTTCAGCTCCTCAATAAAGCCATTCTCAAGCAGACTGAATCTGTGCTGGTTGATATATATTCCCTCCCATAAAATGAATCAATCATTTCATCAATTAAAAAAACATATTAAAATAGGTATGAACTACTATAATTCATTACATAAAAATGACATGTATGTGCAATTATAAGTAATAAATGTACATTGTGAGACAGTATGTCTTTCATTAATGAAGTGTATTGACTACAGAAGCCTGGCACTCAACATTTCTGGACTGCTAGATGGCAGAATATTCTAATCCAATAATTACTTTTTAGAGTTCCTCTACATAAAACACCCTACAGATCACTAAAGTGCCACCGCACATGTCAAAAGCACTTTCCCCTTTGAACTCAGGGCTCAGTATCGGGTCCTCTTTTATTCAATGTATTTATTAATAATAAAGTGGAATGTATTAATAGCACTGTTTCTATTTTTGCAGATGACATCAAGCTATGTAGTTTAGTGCAATCTATGGAAGATGTTCATAAATTGCAAGAAAACCTGGACACACTGAGTATTTAGGCATCCACTGGGCAAATAAGGTTCAATGTGGATAAATTTAAGGTTTTGCATCTGGGTACGAATAATCTGCAGGCATCATGTGTCCTAGGGGGAGAAAAACTGTGAGATCGCTTGTTGAGAGAGATCTGGGCATTCTTGTAGATCATAGACTACAGAACAGCATGCAGTATCAATCAGCTGCCTCTAAGGCAAGCAAGATATTGGCGTATATTAAAAGAGGCATGGACTCGAGGGACAGGAATGTATTATTACCACTGTATAAAGCATTGGTGCGGCCTCACTTGGATTATGCTGTTCAGTTCTGGGCTCCAGTTTATAGAAAAGATGTATGAGAGAGTGCAAAGACGAGCAACCAAACTTATAAGGGGAACAGAGCATCTTAGTTATGAGGAGAGGTTATTAGAATTGAACTTATTTAGTCTTGAGAAAAGATGGCTCCGGGGAGACATGATTCATTTATAAAAAATATATAAATGGTCCCTACAAAAACTATGGGGGAAAATTATTTCATATAAACCCCCTGAAAAGACAAGGGGACATTCTCTTCGGCTGGAGAAAAAAGGATTCATTCTCGAGAGGAGAAAAGCATTCTTCACTGTGAGAACTGTAAATCTGTGGAATAGCCTACCCGAGGAGCTGGTCACAGCAGGAACAGTTGCGAGTTTCAAGAAAGGCTTAGATAACTACCTGAAACTAAAAAATATTAATACATATGTAGCCATATAAAATTCTAGATCCAGTCCAGGCAACTCTGGGATCAGAAATGAAATATTCCTTAGAGCAGATTGTTTCTTGCCTTATGGGTTTCAAAGCATTCATGAGGAGGGCAACTAGGCTTAAACTCCTTATCTCCCTCCCTTCACCCACATTTTCCCCACCGATGCTTGAACTTGATGGACATATGTCTTTTTTTGAACCATACTATGTAACTATGTAACCATCCAGGGCCATCATGGTTGTGAAAAAACATAGTATCTATGTATCTTAAAATGTCCAATGGTCCATATGTTTTTTTTTTAAACATTTGTTTTTATTTGTTATTCAGAAAGCATGGTATACACAATAGTGACCAATATATAAACATAGTAAGAAGATGATGACATTGTAAATTAATAGAGTTGTAAAAAGATAGTCTTGATAAAGTAGACAAACAATGATAAGATCATGCAGATATAATCAGATCTGAAAAGGATAATATGGTGGTCACTATGCAATAAACAATGAAAGCTGAACAATGAAGATGAATAAGCACAACCTGTAGGTATTAGCATTTGAAGATACTGAAATAAATATATTGAGGTCATTGTATAACTATTTTGTAATAGCATCTCATATGTCAGATAGTAGATATAAGGAAACAGTGCACATAAGGTTGTTAAAAGTTAAACAATCTATAGGCAACAGTATATAATACCCTAAAAACACAAACTGTAAAGTGGGGAGAAAATGAGGAAAGTTGGGGAAGTAGAGTGGTGGAGGTGTTCTGCCATGTATCCTGAGTAGAGATGGGCGAATCGATTCTAACGAAGTGGAATTCGTTTAGAATTTCAGGAAAACTTCGGTTCGGAACGAAGTCGAACTTTGGGGAACTTCGCGTGAACGATGTGTGCTTTTGATTGATAAAATGACTGCGAGCACATGGCGTTACATGGCGCAAAGAACTCTGGGAGGAAGAAGGGCATAGCCTACATGACATGTGCAGAGATTAAGCCAATCAGAGACTGGCGGGATTCTGTGACGTCACCGCACTATATAAGTCCGGGCGCGACGCTGGGAGCTCATACCGCTCTCACTGTACTGAGTAGGGAAGTTGCTGCAGCGGTTGCTTATGATAGCTGTTACTAAAGAACTCATTTTTATACAGCGATTTTTGGGGGGTTTCACAGCTTGTCTCAGAGACTGCTTCTCTTAACGTTCTATTTCTGATTTTGTGCAGTATTGGATCTGAAGTCCAGTGTGCGTCCAGTGCAGCTGCATATACATTTTAATGCTATCTGCTCACAGCACATTGAATATCCAAGGGTTATCTTAGCCTGTTCCTGTTGTATTCATTTAAAGAAACAGCGTTTTTACAATACAAATACCATTTCATCTTTGGTTGCTCAATTATTTTGCGCAATTTACATCCAGGGGTTAATTAAGCGTTGTTCTGCTGTTGTGGTGACTAAAAGAAACCGTCTTTTTCACAGCCAAAAAAGATACTTTGCCTGTAGCATAATTCATAACCAAAGGTTAATTACAAGATTTTCTCTTGTTGTGTAGCGTAAAATACACGCCATTGTAACACGCTACAAAGCTGGTAGTTTTTGGCTGCTCAATTCTTTTGCGCAATTTACATCCAGGGGTTAATTAAGCGTTGTTCTGCTGTTGTGGTGACTAAAAGAAACCGTCTTTTTCACAGCCAAAAAATACATTTTTCCTGTAGCATAATTCATAACCAAAGGTTAATTACAAGTTTTTCTCTTGTTGTGTAGCGTAAAATACACGCCATTGTAACACGCTACAAAGCTGGTAGTTTTTGGCTGCTCAATTCTTTTGTGCAATTTACATCCAGTGGTTGATTAAGCGTTGTTCTGCTGTTGTGGTGACTAAAAGAAACTGTCTTTTTCACCGCCAAAAAGACATTTTTCCTGTAGCATAGTTCATAACCGAAGGTTAATTACAAGTTTTTCTCTTGTTGTGTAGCGTAAAATACACGCCATTGTAACACGCTACAAAGCTGGTAGTTTTTGGTTGCTCAATTATTTTGCGCAATTTACATCCAAGGGTTAATTAAGTATTTTTCTGCAGTTGTACTCAGTAAAAGAAACTTTGTTTTTCACCGCCACAGAAGAAATTCTGTAGCATAATTCATATCCGAAGGTTAATTAAGCCTGTTTGTGCTTTTATATTCAGTAAATACACAGAGTTTCTAAACGGCACATACAAGTAAATTTTTCCTGCCCATTTGTGGAGCGCAATTTATATCCAAGGGTTACCCAAGCTTCTTAGTGGGTTCATTTGGAGTCAAATACAGGGTGTGTATTTATCAAATACAGATATCTTCATCAAACAGTGTCTGTACATTTTAGAACAATCAATATGTCAGACAGAGAGGTGGCAGGCTCTTCACATGCGAGTGGCAGTGGCACAAACATTCCTGGAGCAGGCCCAGGTCACAGCACAGCAAGGGGACGTCGCAGCAGGGGTCACTCGGTGAGGCCACAACTGCCGCTGTCATCTTGCGGCCATGTGTTGACCAGCAACCCAAGGGTTCTTGATTGGTTGACTAGGTCATCCACTTCCTCCCAGATGACATCTGACAACCCCAGCCAAGAGTCGGTGGGAACGTCAGACACAACCCTTAGTTGGCATGGCCCGGGAGCAGGTCAGCGGCTCTCACCTGTCCTCAACCCGCCTCTGTCCCATCCAGTTCCCTCAGCCAGAGATCTACTATGTGGTCTTGGCTCAGCGCCACTATATAGCGAGGATGAACCATTTGAGGAGGGCAGTCAGCAGCTACTTGGCAGCGAAGAAATGGGGCCAATATCCCCTGCTTCTTGCAGTAGGCGGCAAAGTATAGATGTTGAGATTGGCATGGGAGGTCATGTTGTGGGGGTCAGCCTCTGCATACCAAGACCGGTGTGGAGGATCCGCATGACGATGAAACACAAAATCGATGATGATGTAGCCGACCGCATTTGGGAGCCGGGTGAAGCAAGGGCTTCATCATCGTCAGGAGAAGAGGGCGTCAGCCTGTGCGTCAGGCAGTGGCGCAGCCAGCAAGTGGGTTGTGTGGCCCTGAGTCAGCAGGGTAGCAGCAGTGTGAGGGCGGGAGCCAAGCGGCCATGGGGTAGAAAACCCGCTTCACAGGTCCAAGAAAGTAGCGGCACAGGGGCTCAACGAGGCAGCGGCGGTAGTAGTCACTCAGTGCGTAGCATTGGCGGTAAAATTTAAAGCTACTCGGTGGTGTGGCGTTCTTTGCTAAGACCCCGGGAGGAGCCGAATATGGGTTTTATGTAGAATCTGTGGGCAGAAAGTGAAGCGTGGCCAGGGAGCTAACGTTAGCACCACGTTCCTGCGTCAACACATGCAGCGTCACTATCCGGTTGCCTGGGAGAAACGCGGCTCAGATGTGGTGGTCCATCCTGCCACCGCAGCAGCAGCACCCAGTGGCGCGCATGCCATTGCAGCCAGTCAAGGCTCCACCACCTCTGCAGAAGGGAGCTGTTTCTCTTTGCCATCATCTCCCGGTCCAGATGCTCATGCTCCTCTCTACTCATGGCGCCAGCAGTCGTTCAGCGAGGCGATTGCAAAGAGACATCAGTATGCGTCCAACCATCCTAAGGTGCAGAAGCTGACCGTGCTCCTGTCCAAGTTGTTGGTACTGCAGTCCCTCCCTTTCTAAATGGTGGACTCTGCACCATTCAGAGAACTAATGGCTTGTGCCGAGCTGAGATGGAGAGTTCCAAGCCGTAATTTCTTTTCCAAAAAGGCAGTACCAGCACATCATAAATATAAGAACAGAAGGGGGGCCCAGTCCTTGAGCTTAATCGGTTTGTTCCAAGGTGCACGGCCAAGCGCGGACGTTGGAGCTGAACTACGGTCAGGGCCAGTACATGTCCTTTTACGGCCCATTGGGGTGAATGTGTTTCCTCCCAGGCACACCCAACAACTTGGACAGGAGCGCCGCTTTCCTCCTCCACATTATCAAACTGCGGCTCCTGCGCCAATATCCGCCTCCTCCTTCTCCACCACCACCACCATCTCAGCCTCCACAAGTACTGCTCCATCATACCACATGTGTAGGGCACAGCGGTGTCACGCAGTTCTACACCTGGCTTGCCTAGACGAATGAAGTCACACAGGGGAGGAACAGTGTAACGGACGGGTAGTGGATCCGCTGGACCACCGCAGGCGATGGTGGAAGCCCACGCCAGGGAACGGAATCTAAGTAGGTCCCGGTATTCACCAGAGCCCACCGCAAAGCGGGATGGACTTGCTGCGGCGGGAGTCTACCAGGTCGTTTCCACTGGCGGAACTTGCCTGTGGTGGCGGCCAAGGGTAGACGTAGTACAGATTCATCAGGCAAGCTCGTAGTCAGGGACAGGCAGAAGGTCAGGACAGGCGGCTCTGGATCGTAAACGTGGAGAGGCAGAAGGTCAGGACAGGCGGCTCTGGATCGTAAACGTGGGCAGGCAGAAGGTCAGGGCAGGCGGCAAGATTTGTGGTCGATAAACGTAGGCAAGGGGTTACGGTACACGGATAGACAAGACAAGGCTAGGAAGGCTTTCTCCAGAGGTAAAACACACTAAAGATCCGGCGAGGGCCGGCAGGAAGGGGCCAGACCTAAATAGGAGCAGTGCCCGGCAATACCCAATTACAGGCGCACTGCCCCTTTAAATTTCAAACAGCCGGGCGGAGCCACGCGCCGGGAGAAATGGGACGACTGAGCAGGACGCCCGGGCCCGGGGAAGTTGACGCCGGCGGGGACTGGGACAAGAGCGACCCCGAACCCGACGCGCGGGACGGGGCTCCGCTGGGAGCTGCAGCACGGACGCGCCTGCGACCTGGGACGGAGGTCGCAGGGGCGTCCGTGACAAAGAGCTCTGCGTCATGCAGCAAGAAATCGATGTGTGGCTTTCTCCACGCCAACTGCACATCGGAACCATGGGGACGGACAATGGGAGGAACATGGTGTCCGCGCTGCACCGAGGAGGAATGGTCCCCTGCGCCCGGCATGGCGCACGTGTTCAATCTGGTTGTGAAAAGGTTCCTGAAGTCTTCCACCTATCTTCAGAAGGTTCTGAAAATGGCCAGGAAACTGTGCACATTATCCTTTTCCTACAAAGCCAGGAAACCCTCCTTGATTTGCAGCGGAGAACGGCCTCCCCCAACACCTCTGATATGCGATGTTTCCACCCTTTGGAATTCAGCCTGACATGTTGGACCGACTGTATGAACAGAGAAAGGGCCATTAAACTTTTTTTTGTTTGACCAGGGGAGGGGGTACTCCCCTGTGAAAACTTTGATGTCAGCCGTGGCGCTCATGCTGAACCTCCGTTTGTTGAGGCCATTCGAGGGGGCCCGCTTATTTGTCAGTCGCCAGGACTACGGGATGAATAACATCATTCCACTGATTCACCCCGGGAAAACAGTTTGAAAAATCTGTTGGGGGGGACTGGGATGGCGACTACATCTCGCGGCCCACATGAGTCCGGTGGGGACTGAAATAAAGGAGGAGGAGGAGGACCATTGGGCAGAAGCATTGTCTGGTGAAATGATGGATTTTCTCCCCGGAGGAGCAGCTGGAGGAGGTAGATGGAGATGGGGAAAGACGGGCATATGACCGCAAGCACCGTGGCAAAAAATACAGTGGAGATGGAGGCAGGGACCCCCCCGGAGTCACTTGGGAAAGGGCCCCAATGCTGATTTGCCTGAAAGTGACAGCCAATATAAGCACCCGGGCAGGGAATGACTTCGGCTCTCCCCCTTTTGGACCCTCACTATTCAAAATGGGGCCTTTTTCCCAGTTTGAGAGGGAGGACAAACTCAAATACTATAGGGAAACCCCTCCGTAGTAGTTGGCGCTGCCTCTGTGCGAATCGTCCCTCCTTGACAGGCCCTGCCAGGGGGTTCTTAGCGCTCACGTACTATGCCGCGGTGCTGGGGGAAGGGGGGGTAGGACAGACCGCCCCTTCAGCAGAACCAAAGTTGGAGTCATGATACCCGCTTTTTTCCCCCCACCTAGTGAGGAGGGCAGTCGCCAGCGCAGCTGCGCAGGACCTGGAGCAGCCCTAACCAAAGGTGATGGCCTACTTGGACAGACTTTTTGCCACCCCATTAAAGATCCGCTGGCACTGGGCAGCCAAACGGATGTGGGGCCCACATTGCCGGTTTGCAGTGGTGAAGCGTCCTGCCCACCCCGTGTGTGGATCAAGGCGGGGGTTCAGTGCGGTGGGGGCCATCGTTCCCCCAAGGAGAAACCCCCTTTTCCACGGGAAATTGGGGGAACGACGCCTTTGTTAAGATGAATCAGGCGTTGATCGGCCAAGGGTTTCCCCACACCAAGCCTAGGCGCAACCATATTTACCGGGACGGTATTGCCACCACCCCCCACACTCTGTATTGTGCCACTTTTTGACCTCATGCTGCTGCTCTGTTTTGGTGCCGTGACATCAACACTGTGTCATTGTGCAACTCTCTACCTCTGCTGTGGCTCCTGCCGCCTTCACCTCCACTCTCTGTCTTGTGCCCCTCTGTGGCTATCCCGTTTTTGCCACCCCCAGAATGTCATTGTGCCAAATGTCGACCTCTTTCTGTGCCACCGTCCCCTCCACTCTGTCATTTTGTACTCTGTGGCCTACTACTGTTTTGCCACCTCCAGAATGTCATTGTGCCATTCTGACCTCATGCTGCTGGGGCCGTGACCTCCACAGTGTCATTTTGGGCCCCCTGTGGCCCCACTCCCGTTTTTGCCACCTCCAGAATGTCATTGTGCCCCTGTCGACCTAAGCTGTGCTGCCGTCACCTCCACTCTCTGTCATTTTTGCCACTTGTGGCCACTCCCGTTTTTGCCCCCTCCAGAAGTCATTTTGGGCCCTGCCTGAACTCATGCTGCTGCTGCCGTGACCCACACTGTGTCATTGTGCCCCTCGTGGGCCTACCCCCTGTTTTGACCTCCAGAATTTTGTGCACTGTCTGACCTCATGCTGCTGCCGCCGTCACCTCCCTTTGTCTTTGGGGGCCACTCTGTGGCCTCTCCTTTTCGCCACCCCCAGAATGTCATTGTGCCATGCCTGACCCCATGCTGCGCTGCCGTGACCTCCACACTGTTTTATTGGGCCACTCTGTGGCCAACTCCGTTTTTGCCACCTCCAGAATGTCTTGTCCCTGTCTGACCTCATTGCGCCACAGCACCCCACTCTGGTCATTTTTGCCCCCCTGTGGGGAATACTGTTTTGCCACCTCCAGAAAGTCATTGGGCCCTTTGACCTCATGCTGCTGCTCCGTACCTGCACACTGTGTCATTGTGCCCCCTGTGGCCTACTCCCTTTTTGCCACCTCCCGAAAGTATTGTGCCCCTACCTGACCTCTGCTCCTGCGCCCCTGACCCCCACACTTGTTTGTGCCCTCTGTGGGCCTCTACTTTTTCCACCTCCAGAATTCATTGGGCCACTGTCCCGCCTCATGCGCTGCTGCCGGACCCGCACACGTTCATTGTGCCCCCTCTGTGGCACTACTTGTTTTGCCCCCTCCAGAATGCATTGTGCCACTGTTGACCCCATGCTGCTGCTGCAACCCCCCCACTGTGTCATTGTGCCACTTGTGGCCTACTCCTGTTTTGCCCTCCGAATGTCATTGTGCCACTGGTCTGACCCATGCTGCTGCCGTCGTCACCCCCCACTCTCGTCTTTGCCCCTCTGTGGCCTACTATGTTTTGCCACCTCCGAATGTTTTGTGCCACTGTCGACCTATGCTGCTCTGCCGTGACCCCCACATTGTTCATTGTGCCCCTTGTGGCCTACTCCCGTTTTTGCCTCTCCAAAATGTCATTGTGCCACTGCCAGCCTCATGCTGCTGCTGCGTGACCTCCCCCATGTGTCATTGGCCACTCTGTGGGCCCACTCCGTTTTTTTCCACTCCCGAATGTCATTGTTCCAGTCTGACCTCATGCTGCTCCTCGTCACCCCACTCTCTGCTTGTGCCCAACTTGGGCCTACTCCTGTTTTTGCCCTCTCCAGAATGCATTGTGCCATGCCCGACCTCTTGCTGCTGCGCCATGACCTCCAAACTGTGTCATTGTGCCACTCTTTTGGCCTACTCCCGTTTTGCCACCTCCGAAATTCATTGTGCCCCTGTTGACCTCATGCTGCTGCCAACTCAACCCCCACTCTCTGCATTGTCCACTCTGTGGCTTATACGTTTTGTCACCTCCCGAATTCATTGTCCCCCTGTTGAACCCCATGTGTGTGCTGTGACCTCAACTGGCTTGTGCCATCTGTGGGCCCATTCCTGTTTTTTGCCACCTCCAGAATGTCATTTGGCCACTGTCTGACCCCCGCTGTGCCCCCGTCACCTCCACTCTTGTCATTGTGCCACTTGTGGCCCAACTCTGTTTTGCCCCCTCCAGAAAGTCATTGTGCACTGCCCGACCTCATGCTGTTGCTGCCCCTGACCCCCACACGTGTCATTTTGCCCTCTGTGGCCTCTCCCGTTTTTGCCACCTCCAGAATGTCATTGTGCCCTATCTGACCTCATGCTGCTGCCGCCGTCACCCCCACTTCTGTCACTGTGCCACTCTGTGGCCACCCCCGTTTTCGCCAACTCCAGAATTCATTTTGCCCCTGCTGACCTTTATGCTGCGCTGCCGTGACCTCCACACTGTTTTTAAACATTGTGCCTCTGTGGCCAAATCCCGTTTTTTCCACCTCCAGAAAGTCATTGTGCCATGTTACCTATGCTGCGCCCCGTCACCTCCCTCTCGGTCATTGTGCCCCCTCTGTGGGGTACTACTGTTTTGCCACTCCAGAATTCATTGGGGCCCCTGTCTGACCCATGCTGTGCGCCCTGACCTGCACACTGTGTCATTGTGCCACTCTTGGCCCCACTCCTGTTTTTGCCACCTCCAGAATGTCATTGTGCCACTGCCTGACCTCATCGCTGCGCCGTGACCCCCACACTGTTCATTTTGCAACTCGTGGCCCACTCCAGTTTTTGCCACCGCCCAAAAGTCATTGTGCCCTGCCCCGACCTCAGCCCTGCTGCGTGACCCCCACCCCTTTTCATTGTGCCCCTCTGTGGGCCCACTACTGTTTTTTCCACCCCCCCAGAAGTCATTGGCCCCTGTTGACCTCTGCTGCTGCTGAACCCCCACACTGTGTCATTGTGCCCCCCTGTGGCCTATCCGTTTTGCCCCCTCCAGAAAGTCATTTTGCCACTGCTGCCTCATGCTGCTGCCCTCGTCACCTCCATCCTTCATTGTGCCACTCTTGGACTATGTTTTTCCACCTCCAGAATGTCATTGTGCCACTGTCTGACCCCATGCTGCTGCTGCCCTGACCCCCCATTGTGTATTGTCCCTCTGTGGCCCATCCGTTTTTTTCCATCCGAATGTCATTGGCCCCTGTCTGACCTCATGCCCCGCTTCGTGACCTCCCCTCTCTGTCATTGTTCCACTCTGTGGCCCACTACTGTTTTGCCACCTCCAGAATTTATTGTGCCACTGTTACCTCTGCTGCTGCTGCCGTGACCTCCCCATTTTGTCATTGTGCCACTCTGTTGGGGCCCCCCTGTTTTTGCCATTCCAGAAGTCATTGTGCCACTGCCCCCACCTCATGTGCTGCTGCCGTGACCTCCCCACTGTGTCATTTGCCACTCTGTGGCCCCATCCGTTTTTTCCACTCCAGAATGTCTTTGCCACTGTCTGCCTCATGTGGCCTCGTCACCTCCACTCTCGTCATTGTGCCCCTCGTGGCCCACTCCTGTTTTTCCCATCTCCAGAATGTAAATTGGGCCCACTGCCCGCCCTCTTTGCTGCTCCCTTGCCGGACCTCCAAAACGGTCTTTTGTGCCACCCCTGTGGCCTACCCCTTTTTTTGGCCACCTCCAAAAATTTTCCTTTGTGCCACTGTCTCCCTTTCATGTTTCTGCCATGTCACCTCCACCCCCTTGTCATTGTGCCACTCTTTTCCCTTTCTATTTTTTTGTCACCCGAATGTATTGGGGCCCACTGTCTGACCTATTGCTCCCGCTGTAAACCTCCACACGTTTTTGGGTGCCACTCTTTGGCCTATTCCTTTTTTTTCCCCAACCTCCAGAATTCTTTGTGCCTTTTTTTCTGACCCAGCTGCTGCCACCGTCACCTCACTCTCTGTCATTGTCCCCTTGGGGCCCAAACTACTGTTTTGCCACCCCCAAAGAATGTCATTGTGCCACTCTCTGCCCTCTGCTGCTTGGCTGCTGCCTTTCACCCCACACTCTTTTATAAAGTTGCCACCTGAGCTCTCAGTTTTTTTTTTTCCAGCTTTCGCGGGCCCTGGTTTTATCAGGCACATTCCCGCTTGATTTTTTTGGGGTCATTTTTTGCCCTTTTAAGTGCCCGGGGAAATTTTATGGGGAACGATTCTAAGAGCGGCGACGGGTCATGTGCATGTCAAATTTAAAAACAAAAACATTGTATAAAACCCCAAAACCCAAGCTCCATTTGCATTTTTAAAGCATGGCCCCAAGTTTTTACAGCCCCCTCCCGGCTCTGTGCGGTGGAAATAGCTGTTTTTTTAAGGTAAAACGTCCCCGAAATTTTTTAATTTTCCCCCCCCCCCCACCGAAATTTAAAATTTGTGGGGGAAATTTCGACAAAGTGACCGAATCGAATTTTTGAGAAATTCGCCCATCTCTAATCCTGAGCCCAAGAAAGTAGACATTTGTGAGATTAGCATTTACGGAAAGCTATTACCTTTTCAAAATTTTGGGGGGGGGGGGGGGGGGGGGGGGGGGGGGGTGCTTACTATGTCTTCAAGGTCAGCTAATTCCGGAATAAGGGTTTTCCAATTTCTTTCAATGGCTATTTATGCAACGTGAAGGATAGAAAATATGATATGTGGTTTGGAAAAAAGGGAAAGGGTTTTCCAAAACTTGGAGGAAAAATGCTAATCCTGGGTCTTTACTATGAGGGAAAAAACTGGCAATAGGGTTTCCCAAAAAAAGTGCCCAAAGTTAGAATATGTGGATTAGCGAAAAAGTTTTATCCCAAAGGGTCTCCATGGCCCCTGTCGCCAAAATTGTTTTTTAAGGGTTTTAAATAAATTTTGGTTTTTGGGCAGTAATATTATCATAAAACATTCTAGTTGATTTCTTGTGTTTGCAAACATGAGGGGATGTTAGGAATTGAATATTAAAATTTTTTCAATAGATTTTAATGGGCGACTTTTATGAGTTTTGGGGGTACAAATGCGCCTCCCAGCCCGAATTCCCCCTTTTCGGAAGCAGCGTTTTGGCACTTCCCGGGTGCGGCCCGCATGGGAAGGGGGGGGGGAGTGGGCGGGCAGTGGGGACGGTGGGGGGCGGTGTAGGGGGTTCCGGGGCGGGACGCGGCGCGCTCGTTTTAGTCCGAGGCATGTACCAACCCCGGGTCGCCAAAAACGCGGGGGCTCGACACTCCGACAAGCAGACCTGGTTTTTTTTTGGTTTTAAATCCTCCGGCGAGGCGAAGGGAAGCAAGGGGTCGGAACATGCGCGGAAGGGGGGATCGAGATCGCAAAGAAGTCTCGGGGCTCCGCTCCGTGCAGCAGGGTGTGATTCCCAAAAAATGCCTTTTTAAAGGGGAAAACAGTGTCAGAAAAGAGCTGAATGTAAAAAAACACATAATAAAAAAAAAAAAAACATTTTTCCCCAAAATCTAGAACGCACAATAAAGAAATATGATATTGGGAAAAGCCGGGAAAAAAAGTAATTCAAAAATTTTGAAACCTTTCCATTGGGCGGGATAAACCCCAAAGAATAGGAGTGACAAAGTCCCATTCTACCCTATGGAGAGAACGGGAATTGACTCACACAAAAATTTTCAAATGATGCAAAATGATTCATTTTTTCACAAAAACCTTGAATATGAAATGTACGACTCCAGTAATGCAAAAAAAAAATAGTGACTTTACTTTGGGCGACGTTTCGGGCTGTAAAGACCTTTTTTCAAGCATCACAAAGGATAAACATATAAAATTGCATAAGTAAATATCTATCACATAACAATACAAAATCGACATATCAAAGAAACCCAATTTTAACAGCCTATCATAAAAACTGAAAATGGATGGTAACACTAAAATATACAGCAAATTTTATATATGATCTACACATTTAATTTTAAAAACAAAAATATGCAATGTCGCCCCTAACCAGGAAAAAACCACACAGAAGAAACAAAAACAAATTCAAAAAAAGTAAAGTAAAATAAAATAAAACAAACTGCCAAGAAAATGACAGATAACATATGTAATGCATGGTTCACCACAATAAACATAAAGAGATGGGGATACATGCCTGTAAGTCCCACAATAGTAATGTTAAATACATTGCCTACTATGCCCTAAATGAGTCCTTACCTAGTGGAATGCAGAGAGAGGTGTGTAATCGGGCCGTAGCCCATGTGAACCAGTGGAGCCAGGAGCTGTAGTGTTGTATATGGCGCTGTTATAAATAGCCGGCGCCGACGGGCATAGAACCGGAAGTCGTCACATGACGACGTCACATCCGGTGAACGGTATAGATGGGAAATGTAGTTCCCAAGCCGCATCGCGCATGCGCAGTTGCGCCGCAGCGATGTGTGCTGTGAAGGAAGAAGAAAACTAAGTCTGAGATGAAGAAAGCGCTGATACTAGCGCACAGTGATAATAGAGGAAGCGCAAAGGGAGCAGATATAAGGAGAAACAGATAATATAGTAGGAGAGTATGAGGGAATGATAAAAAGAGGGGAATAAACAAGAAAATTAAAAGGATCCAAGTGGACTAAAATAAATTGAAGAATTGGAGAGAAGGTATGTATAGGACGGAAACAAAAAGGGAAGGACTCATAAAGATAAAAGCCACAAGTGAAAAAGAGGTAAGGGGAAGGGGGAAAAAGAATTGTTTTAAAACGAAGAAGAGGAAAAAAAGGAAAAAAAAAAGAAAGAAACAGAGGGAGGGAAGAAAAGGAAAAAGAGGTCCCCAGGGTCCGTCTCACCCTGACTTAATGACTGTATTACTGTTTGCTGTGGAAAGAAAAGAGAGAGACAAAAATACTTAGAACAAATGTCACTAGACACTATGTGTTTACATACAGTAAAAGTCCACTCCTGTTGAGTCCAATAGATTGGTTAGTGTATCAAACCTGTGTATCCAAAATGATTCTCTTTGTTTGAGAAGGCGGATCTGGTTACCAACCCCTCCGTGGTCTCCTGACGATTGTTTCCAAAATGTGGAACCTTGTTTGACACATTGTGACCGGCCTTGAAAAAATGTACGTACAGGAAGCCATGTTTTAGAGCACCGTATTGAGACTTATGATTTAAAAGTCCTGTCCTTCAAGCGTTGGGGGTGGTTTCCCCAATTTAGAGTAACCCACATGGCATTTCCAGGCATTAGATTAACATAACTGCTATGCACATGTTGAAGTATCCTTAGCTCAATACTTCATGCCAGAGCGTGGGTGTTGACATAATTCCCCTTGATGACACCTGGAGCAATGCAACAGTGTAAACATTAGGGAATGTGCCCCGCCACTTGCAGAAGGATGTTTGAGTTGATTCTCTCTTTAAAGAGTGCCTACATCAGCTTAACAAGTTGATCCCTGATTTTCCTCTGTCTTTTGAACATATGAGCACAGGATTTTTGAAAGACATCGATACTTGGGGATAGGAATCCACGTAAGTCGCCAGTGTTTCCTAATGATATTGTGGACCCCTATCATTCTGGTGTGCGTGTTTGACGAAGGGGATCCTGCGTGGGACCAACTTCCTTTGGTCCTAGTCTCCTTATGCCTTGTGTGAAAGTGTCGTTCAGGATACCCCCTCCTGGCGAATTTATTACCCATGATTGTAATCTGTGTTTGTCTCCTAACCGATCTGAACACTATCCCTTTCCACCCTAATAAGTTGAATTTGGGTAGAGCCTTTTTGACATGGGTAGGGTGAAACAACTGCTGTATGTAGCAAACCTATTTATTATCCCGTAGGTTTTAGTGTATAAAACCCTGTACTGAGGGAGTGTTAGAGTTTTTAATTACCAAGTCCATCAAGAAACGCAATTGATGTGTATCCATATTGGAGCAGTGAATTTGGAGCTCTGTCTAATGGAATTCATCCATTGTGTGAAATCTTTTAATGATGTCTCGTCCCCATTCCATATACAAAAAATATCATCAATATACCGTTTCCAGAGTGTGGCATACTGTTGAAAAAGAGCATTCTGGTATATATGAATATCTTCAAAATGCGACATATCGGAGTTCGCGTAGGGGGGGGGCCATATTAGACCCCATGGCAGTGCCCCTCTTCTGCGAGTAAAAATTATCCACATACAGAAATAGCTTCCCTCCAATATGAAGACAGAAGGTCAATACAGCAAGACAGTGCGTCTGATGTCATATCCAATTTTTCTAGAAATAACGGTGGCAGCGTTTCTAGACCCTTCTGGTGTTCAATAGATGTATATAGATTACATACGTCAAAGGTGACTAAGTACGTAATCCCTGGGGTGTTGTCATGAGAATTCAAAATGGATAGGAAATGCCCAGTGTCACGTAGATAAGAGGGTGCGGTCTGTGTCAGTGGGGTCCAAAATTTTTCCAGATACTGTGATATTGAGAGGAAAATGGATCTGTTGGAGCCACAATGGGTCACCCACGGGTTACACTAAACACTAATGAATCTATGGGAGTATGTAAAAAAACAGGGGTGACGATGTTCTGATGTTAAGTCACCTGAGTGGGGCCTATCGATCACTCCCTTAGTCAGATATTGATCAAGGACTACCTGGATCCTATTCTTGATCCGAAAGACCGGATCTGTAGATAAGGGTGCGTAGGTCGTGGTGTCTGAGAGTTGTCTCATCACTTCATTGTGATAGTCTGATGTATTCATGACCACGACCGCGCCACCCTTATCGGCCGGCTTAATTATAATACGGGAATCTTTTTTCAACATGTCAATAGACCTGATCTCCTCCTGTGACAAATTCTTGTATGATTTGCAATTTTTAGTATTGTTAATAAACTGATCTACTTCCCTCTGTACAATGTCAATATAGGTTTCAACAGGATGATAGGTCCTGGGGGGACTATATTGACTAGAGCCCCTCAGGCCCAGGTTCCTGATGGACATAGGGTTGAGGTTGGTAGTATTCTGATCCCTCTCGGAATCGGCAAAATGTGCCTTCAACCTTAGGGACCTATAGAATAAGTGGAGTTCCTGTTGGAGCCTAAACGTATCAAACTGAGGAGTCGGACAGAAAGATAGACCCTTTTGTAACACGGAGTATTCCATTGGAGAAAGTACCCGTGAGGAAATATTAACAACAAAATTGTATCGATAGTATTTTACATAGTGTCACCATCAATATCTCACCTGAAGCGAGTCACAATCATTGGTGAGGTGCATGTGAGTTTCTGCTTGCCCTCCGAACAGGTCATTTCCTCGGTAGGTTTTCTTGGGTCTTCCTATAAAAACGACCTCTTCCTGGGATGAAAACCGCTGTCACTCTCACAGAGCCGGAGCTGGAAAAATCCGATACGTTCTAGCAATAGGTGTTATTCCTTTGCCCATTGAAGAGACTCTTTTGTAATGTAATCCGACAGTGGTCTCTTCATGAATTAATCTTTACGATTCTCCAGTAATTTACGGTGTTCATCCAAGATTTTGTCCTTTTTAGAGTTGAGTGCGACGAACTCCTCATTCGTGAGGGTGCATTTAACTGTTGTTCGATGGTCCACTCTTTTCCTTCAGTCTCAGTAATGGACTCCTTAGAATTTCAATAGTGAGGAGAATCAGGTCAATGAACATTTATTTCAAATATTTTCTAAATTTTTGCAGAAATTTTCATTGTCTCTGAACCATGGTCCGATTTGTAAATGGGACCGGATAGACCCTCCTCGGATCTTGTTCGTCTTGTTAATATCAGCTAGTGTCGTACGATGTAAATTCGTGACCTATGAGCCGCCTTGGACACTCTTTCTCCATTCTTATATGAATCTTTTGCAGGAACTTGAAGGAATTCATTAAAAAAGATTGCGTTACTCGAGCTATGATATTGCGGCTGTGCATCATGTACGTAAAGTGTCCGCGACCTGTTATTCGTGGGTGCCAGACCCCAAAACAGAGCAATGTTCAAGAAGATAGGGAAGGCACACCCAACGGAGTGGTTGTCAATGGTGCAAGTCAAGGTAGGTACAAGTCCTCCAAATTCACAGAACGGTAATTACTGCACACAATAGATTTTCAAATGATGCCAACATATTCATTTTATTCACAAATCCTTAAATTATGAAATGTAAGCCTCCAGTAATGCAAAACAGAAAATAGGTGACTTGACTTGGTCGACGTTTTGGTCTGTAAAGACCTTTATCAAGCAGTCACTATGGATAAAGCATATAAAATTGCATAAGTAAATATCTATCACATAACAATACAAAATCGACATATCAAAGGAACCTAATTGTAACTAGCCTATCATAAATCTGATAAATGGATGGTAATCACTAATATATACAGCAAATTATATATATGATCTACACTATTTACATATATACACAAAAATGATGCAATGTCGTCCCATAACCTAGGGAGAAAAACCACACAGAAGAAACAAAAACAAATTCAAAAAAAGTAAAGTAAAATAAAACAAACTGCCAAAAAAATGACAGATAACATATGTAATGCATGGTTCACCACAATAAACATAAAGAGATGGGGATACATGCCTGTAAGTCCCACAATAGTAATGTTAAATACATTGCCTACTATGCCCTAAATGAGTCCTTACCTAGTGGAATGCAGAGAGAGGTGTGTAATCGGGCCATAGCCCATGTGAGCCCTTGGAGCCAGGAGCTGTTTTGTGTTGTATATGGCGCTTTTTATTAATAGCCGCGCCGACGGGCCATAGAACCGAAGTCGTCACAAACGACGTCACATCCTGAACGAAATACATGGGAAATGGTTGGTTCCCAACCGCATCGCGCATCGCAGATTTCGCCGCAGCGTGATTGGCTGTGAAGGAAGAAAAACTAAGTCTGAGATGATGAAAGCGCTGATACTAGCGCACAGTGATAAATAGAAGCGCAAAGGAGCAATATAAGGAGAACAATAATATAGTAGGAGAGTATGAGGGAATGAAAACTAATAATTAAAAAAGAGTGTGATAAACAAGAAAATTAAAAGGATCCAAGTGGACTAAAAGTAAATGAGAGAATTGGAGAGAAGGTATGTAGAGGACGGAAACAAAAAGGGAGGAATAATAAAGATAAAAGCCACAAGTGAAAAGAGAGTAAGGGGAGGGGGAAAAAAGAATTGTTTTAAAACAGAAGAAGAGGAAAAAAAGGAAAAAAAAGGGAAAAGAACCGAGGGATCGGAAGAAAAGGATAAGAGGTCCAGGTCGTCTACCCTGTCTTTATGACTGTATTCCTGTTTGCAGTGGAAAGAAAAGAGAGAGAAAAAATAGTTTAGAACAATATGTCCCTAGCCAATAATGTGTTACATAAAGGTAAAGCACACTCCCTGTTGAGTCCATTAGGTTGTAGTGTATCTAACCTGTGTATCCAAAATGATTCTCTTTGTTTGAGAAGGCGGATATGGTTACCACCCCTCCGTGGTCTCCTGACGTGTTCCAAAATTTGGAACCTAAGTTGTGACACATTGTGACCCCGCCTGGAAAATTGGTACGGTACAGGAAGCCATGTTTTAGAGCACCGTATTGAGGACTTATGATTAGAAAGTCTGTCCTTCAAAGCGTTGGGGGTTTCCCCAACTATAGAGTAACCCACATGGGCATTTCAAGGCATTAGATAACAAACTGCTATCCACATGTGAAGTATCCCTGTGCTCATACTTCTTTGCCAGAGCGTGGTGTTGACAAAATTCCCCCTTGATTACACTGTAGCAATGGCAACAGTGTAAACATGGAATGTGCCCCGCCTCTGTGGGCAGAAGGATGTTTTGAGTTATCTCTCTTTAAGAGGCCTACATCAACAAGTATCCCTGATTTCCTCGGTCTTTTTGAACATATGAGCACAGGATTTTGAAAGACATCGATATTGGGATAGGAATCACGTAAGATGCGCCAGTGTTTCCTAATGATATTGTGGACCCCTATCATTCTGGGGTGGTGCGTGTTGACGAAGGGGAGTCTGGGTGGACCAACTTCTTTGGTCCTAGTCTCCTTAGCGTTGTGTGACAAAGTGTCTTCAGGATACCCCCTCTGGCGGAATTTATTACCCATGGTATTTAATCTGTTGTTGTCTCCTAACCGATCTGAACACTATCCTTTCCACCCTCATAAGTGAGATATTGGTAGAGCCATTTGACAGGGTAGGTGACAACTGCTGTAGTGTAGCGAACATTTTTATCCGTAGGTTTAGTGTATAAATTCTGTACTGAGGGGCTTGTTAGAGTTTTTTAATTACCAGTGACAATCAAAAACGGCAATTGATGTGTATCATATGTGACAGTGGAATTGTACTCGGGTCAAAATGGAATTCATCCATTGTGTGAAATCTTTTAATGATGTCTTGTCCCCATTCCATATACAAAAAATATCATCAAAATACCGTTTCCAGAGTATGGCATACCGTTGGAAAAGAGCATTCTGGTATATATGAATATCTTCAAAATGCGACATATAGGAGTTCGCGTAGGGGGGGGGCCATATTAGACCCCATGGCGGTGCCCCTCTTCTGCGAGTAAAAATTATCCCCATACAGGAAATAGCTCTCCTCCAATATGAGAGTCAGTAGGTCAATACAGCAAGACAGTGCGTCTGATGTCATACCAGATTTTTCTAGTAAGATGGTGGCAGCCTCTAGACCCTTCTGGTGTTCAATAGATTTATATAGATTACATACGTCAAAGGTGACTAAGTACGTAATTCCTTGGGTGTTGTCATGAGAATTCAAAATGGATAGGAAATGCCCAGTGTCACGTAGATAAGAGGGTGCGGTCTGTGTCAGTGGGGTCAAAATTTTTTCCAGATACTGTGATATTGGAGAGAAAATGGAATCTGTTGAGGCCACAATGGGTCTACCCGGGGGTTTCACTAAACTCTTATGAATCTTTGGGAGTATATAAAAAACAGGGGTGACGGGATGTTCTGATGTCACAGTATCTGGAAAAAATTTTGACCCCACTGACACAGACCGCACCCTCTTATCTACGTGACACTGGGCATTTCCTATCCATTTTGAATTCTCATGACAACACCCCAGGGATTACGTACTTAGTCACCTTTGACGTATGTAATCTATATGCATCTATTGAACACCAGAAGGGTCTAGAGCTGCCACCGTCTTACTAGAAAAATCTGGTATGACATCAGACGCACTGTCTTGCTGTATTGACCTACTGACTCTCATATTGGAGGAGAGCTATTTCCTGGATGGGATAATTTTATACTCGCAGAAGAGGGGCCCTGCCATGGGGTCGATATGGCCCCCCTAGCGAATCCTATATGTCGCTTTTGAAGATATTTTATATACCAGAATGCTCTTTTCAACAGTTGCCACATCCGGAAACGGTAATTGATGAATTTTTTGATATGGAAGGGGGGACGAGACATCATTAAAAATTTTCACACAAGGGGATGAATTCCATTAGACCAGAGCTCAATTCACTGCCCAATATGATACACTCAATTCCGTTTCTTGTGTACGGAAATTAAAAACTCTAACAACTCCTCAGTACAGTTTTATACAAAAAAACCTGGAAAAAAAATATTTGCTACACTACGCATTGTCACCCACCCATGTAAAAAAGGCTCTCCCAAAAATCTCAATTATGGGGTGGAAAGGATAGGTCAACCGGTTTGGAAAAACCAGTTTTCAACCCCGGGGTTTAATAAATTCCGCCAAGGGGTATCCTGAAGACACTTTGTCACCAACGCAAGGAGACTAGGCCCAAAAGAATTTGTCCACCAGACTCCCTTCGTCAACAGCACCACCCCGAATGATAGGGTCCACAATTCATGGGAAAACACTGGCGCATTATGTTTCCTACCCCAAAATCGATGTCTTTCAAAATCCTGTGCTCATATTTCAAAAGACCGAGGAACATCAGGGACAACTGTTAAGGCTGAGTGGGCACTCTTAAAAAGGATAACTAAAAACATCTTCTGCCCACGAGGGGGGCACTTCCCGTTTACATTTTTTGCCATTGCCCCAGTGTAATCAAGGGGATTATGTCAACACCCACGTTGGCAAGAGTATGATACAGGGATTTTTAAATGTGATAGCAGTTTTGTTATCTAGCCTTGAAAGCCCAGGGGGTTTCTCTATATGGGGAAACCCCCCAACCTTAAAGGACAATTTCTAATATAAGTCCTAATACGGTGCTCTAAAACTGGCTTCCGTAGTAATTTTTCACGGCCGGTACAATGTGTCACAACTTTGGTTCCCAAATTTGGAAACGTCAGGGACCACGGAGGGGGGGTAACCCTATGCCCTTCTCAAACAAGAGAATCATTTGGGTACAAGGTTAGATACACTACAACCTAAAGGGCTCAACAGGGGGTTGCTTACCTTTAGTAAACCCTGTGGCTAGTGAATTTGTTTAATATTTTTTCTCTTTTTTTCTTTCCACAGAACAGTAATCAGTCATAAAGTCAGGTGAGACGACCTACCTCTTTTCCCCCTTTTTTTCCCCATCCCTCTGTTCTTTTTTCCTTTTTTTTTCCTTTTTTTTTCCCTTTTTTCTGTTTAAAAAAATTCTTTTTTCCCCCCCCCTTACTTTCTTTTCCTTGTGGCTTTTATCTTTATTATTCCCCCTTTTGTTTCGCCTTTAAACCTTCTCCAAATTTTCTCATTTACTTTTAGTCCACTTGGATCCTTTTTAATTTTTTGTTTTTTTTCCCCCCTTTTTTTTTTATTTTGTTTTTCTTCCCCCATCTCTCCTACATTTATTGTTTCACCCTTTTATCTGCCCTTTTTGCTTCCTTTTTTCACTGGGCGCTAGTATCAGCGCTTTTTCATTCAACTTTGTTTTTTTCTTCTTCCCC
>JAODAL010035656.1:0-42682 GCA_025379985.1 Phyllomedusa bahiana
CCCCAACCGGGAGCCAAGAAATAGGCAGTGACGGGACGTGCTGAGTCTCCTTCTTGGCGGAGCTCCTCCAGTCTTTCAGCAAAACGCACATCTCTGCGGCCGGCCAGGTGGATTAATTTGCCTAGAGAAGACGGAAGGTCTCTCGCTGCTATTGCGTCCTTTACCCTACTGAAAGTGGTGCAACGAGCAGCGTCATTTCAAGATGGCTCTGAAGCCACGGTACGGAATTGAACCACATAGTCACCCACAGAGGAGTCACCCTGACGTAGGTTCAGGAGCACCATCTTAGCTGATGACACACGCGCCGGCTCCTCGAAGACACTGCAGAATTCCTTGAGGAAGGTCTGTAGATCTGCAGTCACTGGGTTGTTCCTGTCCCAAAGGGGGGTCGCCCAAACCAGGGCTTTTCCGGCTAGCAGACTCACCAAGAACGCCACTTTTGACCTTTCCGTGTGGAGCTGATCAGCCATCAGCTCCACGTGCATGGAGCACTGGGTAATTAAACCCCTGCAGAGCTTTGGGTCCCCGTCGAATTTGGATGGTAGTGGTAGCCAAAGCTTTGGTCCCATGGTTGCCAATGGGACAGCAGGTGTAGCCGGAACCATGGATGGGTGTGGCTGGTGTGGCTGCTGCTGGGACACAAGGAGTTGCTGCATCATGGCGGACAGCTGGCCCAATTGCCGTGCCTGTTGAGTGATCTGCTTCGATTGCTGGGCAACCATGGTCGTAAGATCCACAATACTTGGCTAGGCACCTTGGTGGGATTCATGTCTGGATCTTACTGTGACGGCCGGAGTAGTGGATCTACTGGACCACTGCAAGCGGTGGTAACATCTTGGCTGATGACGCACGTGCCGGCTCCCCGAAGATGCTGCAGAATTCCTCGAGGAAGGCCTGTAGATCCGCAGTCACTGAGTTGTTCCTGTCCCAGAGGTGGGTCGCCCCAGCCAGGGCCTTTCCGGATAGTAGACTCACCACGAACGCCCCTTTTGACCTTTCCATATGGAACTGATCGGCCATCAGCTCCACGTGCATGGAGCACTGGGTAACGAAACCCCTGCAGAGCTTTGGGTCCCCGTCGAATTTGGATGGTAGTGGTAGTCGAAGCTTTGATCTCACAGTTGCCAACGGGACAGCAGGTGTAGACGGAACCATGGGCGGGTGTGGCTGGTGTTGCTGCTGCTGGGACACAAGGAGTTGCCACATCATGGTGGACAGCTGGCCCAATTGCTGTGGCTGTTGAGCAATCTGCTGGGCAACCATGGTCGTAAGATCTGCAATACTTGGCAGGGGCACCTTGGCGGGATCCATGGCCAGATCTTACTGAAACGGCCGGAGTAGTGGATCCACTGGACCACTGCAAGCGGTGGTAACAGCCACACCAGGGGACGGAATCTAAGTAGGTCCCGGTTTTCACCAGAGCCCGCCGCAAAGCGGGAAGGACTTGCCAGATCGCTACCCCTGATGGGACTTGCCTGCGGTGGCGGCCGAGGTGCAACGAGGTACCGAGTCGAGACACGAAAACCGTAGTGGTGGACAGTCGGGCAGGTCGGGGCAGGCAGCGAAGGTTCAGAGTCGAGAAACGTAGGCAGAGGTCGGAAACACAGCAAGAAGAGAAAACACAGAAATGCTATCTTTAAGGCTCGGGGGCAACAAAGATCCAGCAGGGAAGTGACCTGGACAAATATAACCAATATATAGGGTCAGCGCCCGGCAATTATCCAATTACTGGCGGGCTGGCCCTTTAAATTTACAGGAACGAGCACGCGCGCACCCTAGGGAGCGAGCTCGCGCACCTTGGCCGGCATAGGAAGAAAATGGGACAGGAGCGCGGTCGGGTAAGTTAATAGAGCAAGTGCCCTCACAGCCCGTCCCGCGGAACGGACTGCGGCGCCACTCATGACAATGTATACGCGACGATCCGCACCCCTTAGGCGTACATAACATCAGCTGGATACCGTTTTACAGACACGCGGACACAGAGAGGTGCAGGGAGTGAGAGAGGACAGCTCATGTGACAGCCAGCGTGGCACAACACTTGCTCACAACCCTGACCCGCTAGGAGACCCCTTTTCACTATCACCAGTGCTTCATTGCATATAGTCCCTGTCTGTTAACAAGATTATATCGGGCCAGAAACCAGCCCTGGTAGCGTATAATATAAAGCCGAGAACAGGCGGCAGTCTAAAAGGGGGTCTCTCAGCTGGTCAAGGTTGTGAGCGAGTGTCATGATGATACAGTTGGCGATATTGTCCAAAATGAAGGGGAGTCCTGCTCAGGCTCCCAAAGAAACCTGTCATTGGCAGGCAGTCCCACAGTGAGCCGCTCACCACCTGCCCATCCCTCCAGTCAGGCAGGCTCAGCTACTCTCCAGCAAGCAGCACTGGCCAAGCTCAGGACTGGGGACCACGCTACCTACGAGATCCTCCTGGCAGCGGCAGAACATCGCAAGCAGGCAGAGGCTGCAGAACCTCAGTGGAGCATATGTACCAACTGCAGATACTCCATTTATGCAGCCCACACCAGCCAGTCACGAGTCCCCTGGGATCCAGGTCCCAAAGCTACAGGATGAAGACTTCCCCCTCCTGGACAAAGGGGGGTACCTGGATACCTTCTTCCTGTTGTTTGAAAATACCTGCCATCAGTACCATCTGCCTGAGGACCAGTGGGTCCGGTTCCTAACCCCATGTCTGAGGGGTAAACCCCTGAAAATCATCGGGGATCTGACCAGCAAAATCACCCTGAGCTATGAGGATATCAAGCAGGCTCTGGTCCGGCAGTACAACCTGACCCCTGAGACGTACCAGAAGATGCTCCGGAGTTTCCAGTGGGATCCTACCGACAGCTAGACCAACCACATGCATGTAAGAATGGTAAATGTAAGAATAGTACAGGATAAGCAACCCACTTAGGGTCTTTGGATTGCGGGGAGAGAGGATGTGGGACTCACTGTGGTGTACCAGCGTATAAATAAACAGACACGACAACTGCTGACCAGGAGAGCTGAGGCTTTACTTCTTTTCTCCAACAACGACATTTGCAGAACAATCTTGTCGCTCGTATTGAGATTCACGCAGCTCCTGAAGTAATCACACGCCTGCAGTACCCGAGCGGCTCTCCTGTCTGCCACCTCACTGCTCTAACCTGACTTTTCTCAGTGGCTCTTCTACTCAGTCCAGGTGGCTTCCTCTTCTGTCCACTGCACTTGAGGCTTCTTGCCTCTTCTCCAATACTCTCTGGTCGGAGGGTAAAGCGCAGCCCCGGCTTCCTCCCGGCTTTCTTGCTCACAACCTTTAACTATTTACAGGTTCTAACTCTCTCTCTCTGGCCTTTCACGCCTAGCTTTCCAGTGGTAATTGCCACCCCGCATCCCAGCCGGAATGGGGATCCTCTCTGCTCAATCTCCAATGGCAGACTCTCTAGCAGCCTCAGGCAGACTAACTACATTTCTCCCTATGCAACTTCAAAGCCCCGCTGCTGTAACTAGTGTAAGAAGTGGGCGAGGATTCTTTTGTATTGCGGGGAGAGATGATTGGGACTCACTGCGGTATACCGGCGTACAAATAAACAGACAAGACAACTGCTGACCGGGAGAACTGTGGCTTTACTTTCTTGTCTTCCAACAGCGACAGTTGCAGAACATCCTTGTTGCTCATATTGAGATTCACGCAGCTCCTGAAGCAATCACACGCCTGCAGTACCTGAGAGGGCTCTCTATCTGCCGCCTCAATGCTCTGACCTGACCTTTCCTGTGGCTCGTCCCTCGTCCACTGGTCCAGGCTGCCGCTGACTCTCCTGCTGCACTTCAGGGTCTCCTGCGCCTTCTTGGACATGCTATGGCTGGAAGGCAAAGTTCTGCCCCGGCTACCTCCCAGTTTGCTTGCTGACAAAGTTTAACTATATACAAGTTCTCTGGGGCTCTCTAGCCTTCTTCTTGGCTTTCCACTCAAATCTGCCTCCTCTCATCCCAGCCGGAATGGAGGATCCTTTCTGCTCACTCTCCGATGGCAGACTCTGGCAGACTAACTACATTTCTCCCTGTGCAGCTACATTCCCCCTGCTGATTGGCTGGACAGTATGACACTTCTGTATACAGGCAGACTAAACTGTGAACACATATTAATGTTAAGCTATGGCCTACTAACATTCCTAACAACCTGACACACTCACTACTTTCCCAAATCAGGATAACTAGAATAAAGCTTCCTACACCACCTCACATCTCCCCCATTTTTTAAATGAATACGACCTCGGATTCAACAGCTCTCACACGTATACACACAACTTTTTGCAGTGCAAATAAAACGATTTTTTTATACATGTGCAATAAACTTAAGTATTAGGCATAACCTGGTGGGGTAAGGTTCATCGTCCTTTTTGTCACCGGCAAAAGTCCTTGAATTCCATAAATATTTTTAACATAAACCCTCTGCAATAAGTGAACTCAGGGCAAGGTTTCAGCATCCATTTGCCACCACACAAAGTCCTTGGCCCTGCAAAACATAATAGTGACCCCCATCCCCCGAGGAATGGTGCGACGGGCACCAGGCACACAGGCAGCTTACAGTTTCTGAAGCGGCTCCAGCTGCTCTCGTAGCTGTCGCGCCATCTCCTGCTGCTCCAAGCCCTGCAGTCCTACTGAGCCCTCCATCACTCTCCTCAGCAGCTCATAGGCTTCCCGGACATAGGCCCGCCTGCGCCCAACTCAGGGTAACTCACTGTCGTGTGGGGAGGAAGACACTCCTGATGGTCCGGTCACGACTGCCACAACCGGGGTCGTCAAAACTGAAACGGGAGCTGTAACACTGACACGACAACTGCTGACCAGGAGAGTTGAGGCTTTACTTCTTTTCTCCTCCAACAACGACTATTGCAGAACAACCTTGTCACTCGAATCGAGATTCACGCAGCTCCTGAAGCAATCACACACCCGCAGCAACCGAGGGGCTCTCCTGTCTGCCACCTCACTGCTCTAACCTGACTTCTCTCAGTCGCTTTTCCACTCAGTCCAGGTGGCTACCGCTTCTGTTCGCTGTACTTGAGGCTTCTTGCCCCTTCCCCAATACGCTCCGGCCGGAGGGAAAAGCACAGCCCCGGCTTCCTCCCAGCTTGCTTGCTCACAACCTTTAACTATTTACAGGTTCTAACTCTTTCTCTCTGGCTTTTTTGCGCCTCGCTTTCCAGTGGCATCTGCTGGCCCGCATCCCAGCCGGAATGGGGATCTTCTCTGCTCACTCTCCAATGGCAGACTCTCTGGCAGTCTCAGGCAGAGTAACTACATTTCTCCCTATGCAGCTTCAAATACCCCGGCTGCCGTAACTAGGCCCCCTTCTACTCCTCAAATCCAGCACTGTGATTAGTTGGAAAATATGACACTTCTGTATCCGGGCAGACTAAACTGTGAACACATTAATATTAAGCTATGGCCTACTAACATTTCTAACAACCTGACACTTACACTACTTTCCCAAATCAGGATAACTAGAATAAAGCTTCCTACACCACCTCACATGCCAACCCTACTGAGAGTAGTTGACCAGTGGACCTCAGGATTGGACCTCCCCACCATCCAGCAGCTCAAGGAGCTCATTGCAATGGAGCAGTGTTTGTGGAATTGTCCAGAGGACCTCCAGCGGTATCTCCATGACCAGAAGCCCCAGGAAACCTGGCAGCTGCAGAGGGGGTAAAGCACACATAGTGCCAGTTGTCCCTGCCCCTAAACCCAAAGGGGCCCTTTCTCATGCTTCCCTCTCCACGTCGGTGAGGGAACCCTGTCTGTGCAATCTATGCAAACCTCCGTGACACTTCAAGGACATGTCGTGTGGCCAGGCCATGGGACTCAAGGACACCAGTGCTGAGGTGACTCTTGTGTGGCCTGAGCTGGTGTCCCTGCAGGATTTTGTGGCTGGGAAAATCCTCTATGTCTCTGGGATTTGAGGAGTTGACAGGCGCTGCCAGTCACCTAGGATTTGTTGTCCACAAACATGTTTGCTGAGCGGACAAACAGGGGTTAGGCAGCTGCTGTGCGGAAGCATGTAGAAGAGTTAAGTGCAGGGTTTCCCCACAACTAGGATGTCAGAGGGCTGGGTTAGGCTATGTCTACACTGCATCAGACAAAAAACGCCCTGAAAGCGGCCGTTTTTTCTCTGATGCAGGACCGCGGCTTTTGTCACGCTTTGTGCAAAAACCGCGGTCGCTTCTCCTTTTCCTGACGTCGCCCATACAATAGTATTGTATGGGAAGACGGCAAGAAAACAAGAAGCGCCGGCGTATTATACAACATGTTGTATAATGCGCCGCTGCCGAAAGACGGGCAGAGAAAAGATGAGCCTTGTAGACAGCAGCTCGTCCTTTCTATAGCCGCCTATGGGGGTGCAGGAACGATAGTTTTCCTGTGCAGTGTAGACATAGCCTTAGTCCATCTGAACCAGCGATTTGGTCAGTAGCCGAGGAAAAGGGGGAGCTACCAGTGGTTGCAGCAGTCATGTCCGCTTTCATGCAATAGGAGCACCAGGGGAAAATGGGTCTTCAGGGGCCCAATGGCTTTCCCCCTTTTGACCAAGTGTCTGCCAGGGCCGGACAAGGCCAGAAGACAGGTCCTGGGGAGCTTAAAGAGGACATGGCATTCTAGTCCATTCTGGCCACATTTAGTCAGGGGTTTCAAGCAGCATTAGAGACTGACAACAGCACAAAAGCTCTCAAGGAGCAGCTTGCACTGTCTCCCTTGAACTTAGACACCAAGTGAATGGCCTAGGATCAAGGATGACTGTACCAAGTGATGGTCCGACAGGGTTCATCAGAGGCGTGGCTCAGAGTGTAGTTGTTGCAGGTTGCGCATGAGATTCTGGCCGGATACCTACTGGTCATCAAGACAAAAAACAAGCTTAAAGGGACTTAAAGGTACGTGGCTGTCTACCTGGATGACATTGCTGTCTTTAGTCCCATCTGGGAGGATCACCTTCAGCATTTGACGCAGGTGCTCAAGCGAATTCACCAGGTAGGCTTGACCATCAAGCTGGAAAAGTGGCAGCTGGACATGAGAAAGGTCCCCTACCTGGGAAACCAGGTAGACGAAGGGGCCCTTAAACTGGAGCCCGGAAAGGTGGATGCCATTGTATTCTGGCCCATCCCCAGGACCAAGAAACAGATGATGTCCTTCCTGTTCTCTGCCAGTTACTATAGGAGGTTTGTTGCACACTATAGTAGCCTGGTGAAACCCCTGATGGACCTCACCAGGAAGAGGTTTCTCTCAGCAGTTAATTGGACAAACGACTGTGAGACAGCCTTCAAGTCACTGAAGGCTGTACTTTCCATCTTCCAAGTGCGAGAAGCAGTCGACTTCGCACTGCCTTTTTTGGTACATATCGATGCCAGTGGCTTTGGCCTCAGTTGACACAACGGGCCAGGAACACACTGTTATGTACCTGCACCGGAAGCTTCTGCCGAGGGAGGTGGCCTACGCCACAATGTAAAAAAGAATGTCTGGCAGTATTGTGGGCTCTTCAGCATTTGAAGCCATATTTGTACGGGTGCCATTTCAGTGTGGAGACAGACCACAACCCCCTCAGTTGGTTATACACTGTCTCTGGAACAAATGGGGGGTTGCTATGCTAGAGCCTGATGCTCTAACAGTACCACTTTATCATTCACCACAGGAAGGGCCGAGACCGCAGGAATGTCAATGGTTTGTTGCGGTAAGGGGAGGTAGTGCATCCACGGGGAACACCAAGAGGTGCTTCTCCCTAGCACTCTCTAAAGGGGGAAGGTGTGATGAATATAGAATTGGATCCAAGGACTCATAACTAAATAGTTGTCACGAGAAATCAAAAATTACTCGCTCACTCTGGAGATGTGCTAGGTCTTATTTTCAGGGGATGTCTTATTTTTCCATGAACAAGAATTCACATTTGTTGTTGAAGAAAAAATCAACAGTTATTAATAAACTGTAGTCATATCATCACAAACACTAGCAAAACTAGCCAAATTCTGAATTCCATAATGAATTTCTTGGAACTCTATTTCCGTGTACAACAATCTATGGTACATTTACTGATCCTGGTATTTATAAACTAAAAGCAACATTTATTTAAAGACAGTCATGTCATCATCTTCTGAAACATATTTATAAATCTCCAAACCCTGGGTTTCATGCTGAATTTCTTGTGAATCCATTTCTTTTAGAATCATTGGCCCAACCTGTCATGTCTAGCAATAGCACTTTTCCGAAATGACCACCTCGTGTTCAGGTAGCCTCCCACACAAGGTAATACCTAGGGATGAGCGATATTATCAGCCAAAAGTTGAAATCGGCACGGTTTTTAGGCTGATCGGAAATTTCCAATTACGCGATAGTTTAGGTGACAATCTTACAGATAATCTATTACTATTGCGCCATTTTCAGCGTTTCAGCTCCGAGGATAGAGGGGGGTGAGGAGGATGTACAACGTCACCACTTTGCGGTGTATGGATCTCATTGGCTGCAAAAATCACGTGACCTTGTTTTATCTATGCAACTGCATTTCCTGTTCAGCTCATTTTCTGTCTATGCCACTTCACAGCAGGACGTGACTGGGTTTAAACCAATAGCTGTTCTAACAGCTCTGAGAGATAGTCTCTTCTAATACAAGAGACCATCCACCTAGCTATAGCTTACAATAGAGTTAGATTAGAGAATTTCACTTCTTATTTAGTTAGAGAAAGTTTTAAGGATATCTTCTGGTGTGTCCAGCCGCGGGGCTGCGAGGGTGAGAGGGGGGTAGCAGGAGGAGAGGCTTTTGAAAGTAACGGAGATATTGTACAGCTCAGTGTGTTCTGTGACCTTGAATTGAAAAAGCATTGTTTTTTACCACTTTTTTGGCCAGCAGACCTTGATTTTTTTCAGTTTTTTCAGCCCCTATTGCAATCACACGTGTCATGTTCCCAAAAACCGTAATAACTTATCCCTAAATTTTTAAACAGTTTTTTATTGAAGTCCGTGCGTCTGTTTTGCCGCAAAGAGTTTTAGTTTTACGCGTATTGTGTTATACATATTTTATAGTAAATTATGCCTGTTGTCAGTGTTGCGAAGGACGCCATATTAATCCATATAACATTTAAATACTCTTATTGCAGTCCGTGCGTCTGTTTGGCACATAGAGCTCAGTTGTACGCATATTGTTTTATACATATTATATAGTAAATTACGCCTGTTGTCAGTGGTGCAAAGGCCACCATATTAATCCTTATAACATTTAAATACTCTTATTGAATTACGTGCGTCTGTTTGCCAAAAAGAGCTCAGTTGTATGCATATTGGGGTTATACATATTTTTTTAAATAAATTACGCCTGTTGTCAGTGGTGGCAAAACCGCCATATGTAATCCATATAACTTTTTAATACTTCTATTTCACTTAGAGTGTCTCAGTTTGGCGCTAATCGTGCATTTGTACGATAGTTGAAAACTGCTAGTCCGACTGGGCAGTTATAAATCTCAGGACTGAAGGAAGAACACTGTTGATTTTGTGTAAAGGTCTTCCACCAACTGCATTTTACAGATTTTTGATAGAAACAATTCTGTTTCTAATCCTAGTTGGCTGTTGGAAATTAGAGGGATTTAAGAATAGCTGTGACTTGCCATCTTCCAATAAGAGACTGTCAAAAAATCTCTTCCATACCATTTTTTATATTTTTAATTGTTATCTTTCTGAACATGGAGTGAACTTCAGGTGGCAAGCGAGCAAAGAGGGGTGTAGGACATGGAGGAAGAGGTACGAGAGAAGGTGCTCCTTCCAGTGCTGGCGACAAAACACAAGCCAGCGGATCGTCGGTTGCAGGATCGTCAGGCCTGTCATCGCTGGGTCGATGCCCTGTGAATCTCAGTAACGAACAGCGTCGCCAATCTGTTCTTCATGGTTAATGCAGCCTGCATCCAGCAGTCTTACCTCCTCGTCCTCCCCCGTCACGGCCACAAATGTCGTCACATCATCGCAGCATCTGTCCAACATGAAGCGAAGGCAATCCTTATTTACCACCGATGTTTTTGGATATGTTCAGGACCCAATTGACTTCTGGGTATTGTAGCTCCTTACTTGCGCCTGGACGACATCTTGGACGGTCCTAGGGGGGTTTCTTCAGCTCACGGATCAGCCAGTTTTATTCAGGCACAGGTATTACAAACAAAAACAAACACAAATAAAATCCTCAGCCGTCTGGCCACTAACTAAACACATTTAGTAGAGGGCCCTCTCTACCAATGGCCTCGGCCTACCGCCGAGCACCATACACACTTTCCCCACACTGGGGTCAGACTTCTCACCAAGTCTCTGTGGGGACAAGAGCCTCTCTCTCTCCAGCTCCTCTGCTCACTGCCAGCTAGCAGACCACGCCCCCTGATCACCTGGAGAAACAGGCTTTTTAGAGGCCTGGTAAATCCTGGAACCAAACCGGCCTGGAACATGGGGACGGCCTCCCAGCCAACACTGTGACCGTCCCGGGAAAGGCAACCCATTACAAGCCCCCAAAGCACCATACTATAACAAATGTCAGTTACCTATAGTTACTGACATCAAGTGGTTGCCTTCACCCACTGAAACCAGGATTTCGGTGGCACGTCGGCAGCAGATCTCCTGCTGTATGCCACCGAGTGGCAGAACCCTGTGACCACCTGTGGTCGCTCTGCCACAGTATCCAAAATGGATGAATGTCCCAAGCTCGCTCACCACGCCATAGAGGTGTTGTCCTGCCCAGCAGCCAGCGTCGTATTTGAGCGGACCTTCAGCACAGCTGGAGGACTCATTACAGACAAACGCATCCGCTTTCCACAGATAATGTGGGTCGTTTGAAATTTCATCAAGATGAATCAGACATGGATCTCTAATGACGTTGTGGGCCCCAATTGCCGAGGTCAAACCGATTAGTTGCTGGTCTACTTCACATTCCTCTTCTAACAGAAATGGTCCTCTTGAAAAAAATGTTTTTAAATGATAATTTCTTACTGCAATTTTTATTCTCAGTTCCCAAAAGGTCATTTTGCTGGTTTTGCGATGAGGAGACTGTAAAAGACACCAATTGTACACAGTTTCATGAAGAAAATGTATTCCATTTTTCGTACTGTCAATGGTTTTGGGGTTATGGTGCTGTGAGATACAGCTATAATTAAGGTCCTTTTGGAACAGAAATGGGGGTTCTAAGTGGCCTTTCTCCCGCACAATTGTTAGCTGTGGCTGAGAAGTAATTTTTATAATTTTTTTCATGCTGCTGTGAAATACAGCTATACTACAGGTCCTATTTTGAAAAAAATTTGGTTTCTAACAGTCATTTGTTCTTCACAATTGTCAACTGTGGCCAAAGCATCATGTTTTGAATTTTTGGAGGTTTATTGCTGTGAAATACAGCTATACTACAGGTCCTATTATAAAAAATGTGGTTTCTAACAGACAATTGCTCTTCACAATTGTCAACAGTGGCCAAAGGGTCATGTTTTGAATTTTTTGGGGCAGGTTTGCTGTGAAATACAGCTATACTACAGGTCCTATTATAAAAAATGTGGTTTCTAACAGACATTTGTTCTTCACAATTGTCAACAGTGGCCAAAAGGGTCAAAAGTCTTAGCTCACACTTCCGCTTCCACATTCTGCTTCAGTATGACTGTTTTCATTGCTGCATCATGAGGGCATTTTTTCCGTGTTAATAGATGACAAACATCAGCCCTGGCTCTCACCGCACCCCCGCTGTAACTACAGCCCTGCTAGCTGAACCTGCGTGATCCACGTTTACAGCCTCACCTGCCGATCAGAAATTTTCCCTTTCAACCCCTTGACAGTAGAATGCGGGATTTTCAGACAGGCCTCGTTGACCTACTGGGGACATTTGTTTCGTTTGCTTCACATTCTAATATCACGGGTGATAACAATGTCATCAGTAGAATTGCAAGTACCTCTCGCCGCAGCAGTATTGGAAAACTAGTTGTTTTTTAATATAGGTTCTTTCTTATTGCAAAATTTTATGATGATGATCCATAAGGGCACCTGTGCAGGTTTTTGGGTCATGCTGCGTTACAGGATATGGATAGTCAATGTCCATTTCACTAAAATACTGCTTTAAAGACTCCTTTTTCTGGCACTTTTTAATCTGTGGGTCCCTGCATATTTAAAGGGGCATGCTGCGTCCAGGACAGGGATAGTCCAATGTCCAGTTCAACTAAAAAAGGTGGTTCAAAGACTCCTTTTTCAGGCACTTTTTAATCTGTGGGTCATGTAGATTTAAGGGTCATGCTGCGGTCCAGGACAGGCATAGTCAATGGCCAGTTCAACTAAAATGGTGGTTCAAAGACTTCTTTTTCCAGTACTTTTTAATCTGTGGATCATGCTGATTTAAGGGTCATGCTGCGGTCCAGGACAGGCATAGTCAATGTCCAGTTCAACTAAAATGGTAGTTCAAAGGATACTTTCTTCCGGCACTTTTTAATCTGTGGGTCATGCAGGTTTAAGGGTCATACTGTGGTACAGGACAGGGATAGTGAATAGTCTGTGACTTTTTTCTGTGACTCTTGTTGCCTAATTGTCTTGCTTAAGATGTAGCACATATCCAGTTTGCTGTTGTGGATGTTAATTCGAGCTTCTCCTCCACTGTTTGGGTGTAAGAATGAAGCTGTTGATCCTCTCCCATAGACTTTAATGGTCATCGGCGATTATCTATTATCGGCAATCGGCATGATAATTGCCGATATCGACTATCGATCCGATAACGATAGTTGACACAATCGCTCATCACTAGTAAGACCTATCTGAATGATTTGTAAATGCTATTGAATGGTGCGGGGAGAGCTGTAGCAATGACTACTGCTAGGTCTTATTTTCAGGGGAGAACTTATATTTCTAAGCCTGTAAAAAATTCCATTAGGTCTTATTTTCGGGGATGTCTTATTTTCAGGGAAACAGGATATAAAGCAATACTTGTAGTGAGACAACCCCCTTTAAAGTCACACTAATAAAGATACTTCATACAGTAAATACAAATATGTGAGTCAAAAATGTCACGACGGTCGGTAGTGGATCTGCTGTACCAGCGCAAGCGATGCCGTAAGCCACACCAGGGAGCGAAGTCGAAGTAGAACCCGGTTTTCACCAGAGCCCGGCGCAAAGCGGGATGGACTTGCTGCGGCGGGAATCTACCAGGTCGCTTCCACTGGTGTGACTTGCTTGCAGCAGCAGCCAAGTTGTAGCGAGGTACAGAATCGTCAGACGAGGCGTAGTCGGGGACAGGCGGTAAGGTCATGGCAGGCGACAATGGTTCGTAGTCGAGAGGCGTAAGCAAAGAGGTAAGGTACACGGTAAAGACGGAGACTCAAAGAGCGCTTTCACAATAGGATAGAGGCACTAAAGATCCAGCGGGGACGTTCCAGAAATGAGAACCTTACATAGGGTCAGCAACAAGACAACAACCAATCGTTGGCGCGCTGGCCCTTTACATCTGAGGAAGTCGGCAAGTGTGCCCTAAGGAGTGGGGACACGTGCCGTGGCCGGCAGGAGTGCCGCATGGAAGCAGGAGCGCGGGCTGGTAAGTCTAGCTGCACCGGGGAACGAGTGCATCCACGGCCCGACACTCGGACCGCGGCACCATTCGTCCCCGCAGCCGGGCCGGGGGGCCGCAGGACCACCGGTAACAGTACCCCCTCTTAGGTCTCCCCCTCCTCCTAGACCGGAGAAATCTCACCAACAGGTCACGATCCAAGATGTTCTCCTCTGGCTCCCAAGATCTCTCCTCAGGCCCATATCCCTCCCAATCGACAAGAAAATTGTCACAGCGGCGACCACCCCCTCGCTCTCTGTCCCTGCTCCGGCTCGCTTGCCTGGCCCCGCTCCTGTGCACGCCGCTCCCGTCCGTTCCGGCTGCCGCGCTCATGCCCGTCCCTTGGCGCGCACGCGCGCGACGGCTGGTGTGGATTTGGAGGGCCAGTGTCCCGTTGGTTGGTCCTTTGCCGGACGCTGGTCCTGTATAGGGGTTGCACCCCCAGCACTCGCTGCCAGATCGTTGGTGTGCGTTTAGTTAGCTAAGAGAGTGTCTAGTGTTTGTATTGATTACCCGTGTACCAGTCCGTTCCGCTACGTTTCCTGACCTTGCCTGTTTGCCGCCTGCCCTGACCGTCTGCCTGTCTCTGACCACGAACCTCTGCCGCCTGCCCTGACCTTCTGCCTGTCCCCGACTATGCCTTTGGATTACGATTCTGTACCACGCAGTACCCCGGCCGCCACCGCAAGCAAGTCACGTCAGGGGTAACGACCTGGTAGCCTCACGCCGCAGCAAGTCCATCCCGCTTTGCGGCGGGCTCTGGTGAAAACCGGGGGCTACTTAGATTCCGTTCCCTGGCGTGGCTTAACATTCATCGCTTGCGGTGGTCCAGCGAATCCACCGAACCCAGGGTACCTCTGCCTGAACTCTGGGACGTTACGACGGCCGTCGCCCAGCAGAGCAGCGTATCGACCAGCTCGCGGCCATGATGCAGAACCTTGCAGCCCGCCTACCTCTGCCTGCGGCTGCTGCCGTCGCGCCTGCACCAGTTGCTCCGGCAGCCTCGGCTCTACCTGCTCCTGTACCGGGACCTTCTCTGCATCTGCCGCTCCCTCGCTATGATGGAGACCCCAAGAAGTGCAGAGGCTTCATCAGTCAATGCTCCATCCACATCGAGATGTTGGGACATCAATTCCCTACTGAGCGGGCTAAAGTAGCCTTCATAATTAGCCTCTTAACGGGCGAAGCTCTGGCCTGGGCCACTCCGCTGTGGGACCGAGGAGATCCGCTGACGGCTAATCTGCAAGCCTTCCTCCAGGGGTTCCAAACTGTCTTTGAGGAACCTGGTCGCACCTCCTCTGCTGCTGCAGCTCTGCTTCGCCTCCGTCAGTGTGACTTCACCATGGGACAGTACTCTGTGCAGTTCCGCACCTTAGCCTCGGACTTGGACTGGAACAATGAGGCTTTGGTGGCAACCTTCTGGCAAGGCCTCTCAGGACGTGTTAAAGATGAGCTCGCGGGTCGGGACCTGCCTTCCTCACTGGACGAATTGATTCGGTTGGCCACCCGGATCGATATTCGCTTTGCTGAAAGGCAACAAGAGCTCTGTCTCCAACCGCAGCTTACTCGTCCACGCCGGCTACCTCGCTTAGCTCCTGTCTTTCAACGCCCTCCACTTCCTCTGCCAACGGTTCATGAGGACGAACCCATGCAGGTTGAAAGGGCTCATTGGACCCAGGAGGAATGCTCACAGCGACGTCTGCGGCAGTTATGTTTTTACTGTGGCGGTTCCGGCCACTTCATTGGGGACTTTCGGGTGCGCCCGGGAAACTCCCGCACCTAGGGCTCATAGGAGAGGCAACCCTAGGTGTCAGTGCGGCCTCTCCCCGTCTGACCATTCCTGTTCTATGTGGAATTTCGCCGGACAGCACCTTTCAGGCTACTGCCTTCCTGGACTCGGGGTCCGCCGGTAACTTTATCAGCCACGCGCTTGTGTCCCAGTACCTTCTTCCAGTGACCCCCCCTGCAGAAACCTATGTTTGTCTCCTCTATCAGTGGCGAATGCCTCAAGGATGCCATTCGGTTCTGCACTACGCCCCTCACCTTGCAGATTGGGGCGTTACATCAGGAAACAGTGAAACTCCTCGTACTGCCTCGTTCCTCTTCTGAGATCCTTCTGGGCCTTCCCTGGTTACAAGAGCATGCTCCGACTCTAGACTGGAACACAGGCGAGATTCTTCGTTGGGGCCCGGCATGTCGCTCACGATGCCTTCTGGCACTCCGCCCTGCTCCACGGTTTGCCTCTGCGAAGCCTACGAAGTCTCTGCCAGGTCTGCCTGCTCCTTACCAGGACTTTGCTGACGTCTTTTCCGAAAGACAAGCCGAAACTCTGCCCCCGCACCGGCCCTTCGATTGCCCTATCGATTTGCAACCCGGTACTACTCCTCCCCGAGGCAGAGTTTACCCTCTCTCCGTCCCTGAGACAAAGGCGATGTCCGACTATATTCAAGAAAATCTCTGCAAAGGCTTTATATGCAAGTCGTCCTCGCCTGCGGGAGCCGGATTCTTCCTCCGGCCCTGTATCGATTATCGTGGCCTGAATAAAATAACCGTAAAGAATCGATACCCCCTGTCTTTGATCTCGGAGCTATTTGACCGCCTACGTGGCGCAAACATTTTTTCTAAGTTGGATCTTCGCGGTGCTTACAACCTGATTCGGATCCGGAAAGGTGACGAGTGGAAAACAGCCTTTAACACCCGTGATGGCCACTTCGAATATCTTGTCATGGCATTTGGTCTCTGCAAAGCTCCGGCTGTCTTTCAAAACTTCGTTAATGAGATCTTCCGGGATCTTCTATACGTCTGCGTCATAGTTTATCTGGACGATATTCTAATCTATTCTCCAGACCTACAGACTCCCGCCACCACGTCCAGCAGGTGCTCAGACGCCTCCGGAACCACCAACTTTATGCCAAGCTGGAGAAGTGCCTGTTCGAGCACACCTCCCTGCCCTTCTTAGGGTACATCGTGTTGGATCAAGGTCTTCAGATGGACCCCGCCAAGCTCTCAGCAGTCCTGCAGTGGCCCCGTCCGGTGGGCATTCGGGCCATCCAGCGCTTTTTAGGCTTTGCCAATTATTACAGGCAATTTATCCCACACTTCTCCTCTCTGGTGGCTCCGATGGTAGCCCTCACTAAGAAGGGTGCCGATCCCAAATCATGGCCTCCCGAGGCCCAAGAGGCCTTCAAACGTCTAAAAGCTGCATTTGCTTCCGCTCCTGTTCTCTCTCGTCCGGACCATCAGCGCCCATTTGTCTTAGAGGTCGACGCCTCCTCAGTTGGTGCCGGCGCCGTTCTTCTTCAGAAGGCCTCCTCTGGGAGATTGCGGACGTGTGGATTCTTCTCCAAACTTTCACTCCAGCTGAACGTAATTACACAATCGGGGATCGGGAACTTCTAGCCATCAAGTTAGCCCTAGAAGAATGGCGTCACTTGCTGGAGGAGGCTCACCATCCCATAGAGATCTACACTGATCATAAGAATCTTCTATATCTACAATCTGCTCAGCGATTGAATCCGCGTCAAGCCAGGTGGTCGCTTTTCTTCGCCCGTTTTCATTTTCTCCTACACTTCCAACCGGCTGAAAAAAATGTCAGGGCAGACGCTCTCTCTAGATCCTCTGACACGGTGGGCTTGGAGCCGCCCCTGCAGCACATTATCCCTCTGAAACAGCTTCTTTCGGCAGCTCCTTTGGACCTTCAACAGTTACCTCTGGGGAAGACCTATGTCCGTCCTGCTTTACGGCCTCGATCCTTAAATGGGGACATTCTTCTCGAACAGCTGGTCATCCTGGGATTCACAAATCCGTACAACTAATCTCCAGATACTATTGGTGGCCCACTCTCTCGCAGGACGTTAGGGACTTTGTTTTAGCCTGCACCTCTTGTGCCCGTAACAAGGTCCCTCGCCTCAGACCCGCGGGTCTGCTTCAGCCTGTCCCGGTGCCAGAGAAACCTTGGTCCCATATTGCTATGGATTTTGTTACTGACCTGCCGGCCTCATCCGGAAACGCGGTCATCTGGGTGGTGTTGACAGATTTTCTAAAATGGCTCATTTTGTGCCCCTGCCGGGTTACCCTCGGCACCCCAGCTAGCCCAGCTCTTCTTCCACCACATCTTTCAATTACACGGGCTCCCTTTGCACATCATCTCAGATAGGGGAGTCCAGTTTGTATCTAAATTCTGGCGGGCTCTCTGTGCTCAGTTATGGGTGCAGCTGGACTTCTCGTCCGCATACCACCCTCAGACCAACGGGCCGGTGGAGAGGGTCAACCAAGTCTTAGGCTCTTATCTGCGACATTTTGTGTCTGCCCGTCAGGATAACTGGTCTGACCTTCTCCCCTGGGCGGAATTCTCATATAATTCCCTAGACTCAGAGGCCGCTCTAGCCGCTCACTTTTTTATTGTGTTTGGGTTACATCCCCGCCTGCCTCTCCCCCGTTTCGTGTCCCGTTCCGGCCGTGGATGGCCCAAGTACGGGACATCAAGTCACTCTGGCAGGTCACTCGTCAGGCTCTTCTTCGGGCCTCCACTCATATTAAAGTTCAGGCCGATAGGTACCGGAGACCTCCCCCTGTATTTAAGCCAGGTGATAGGGTGTGGCTATCGGCCAAATACATCCGTTTCAAGGTACCCAGCTACAAGTTGGGCCCTAAATATTTGGGCCCTTTTGTGGTACTTCGTCAGCTTAACCCGGTCTCCTACAAGCTCCGCTTGCCTCCCACTCTGCATGTCCTGAACGCCTTCCATGTCTCGCTCCTCAAGCCTGTGGTGCTGAATCGCTTCTCCCGTGGATCTGCCTCGCCTTCTCTGAAAACATCTTTGAGGTCACGGACGTGCTGGCGCAGAAGACAGTGAGGGGGAAGCGGTTCTTTCTCATTGACTGGAAGGGGTTCGGGCCAGAGGAGCGTTCTTGGGAACCTAAAGGCCACCTGTCACCTGATCTCCTTGCTAGGTTCAAAAAAAAGAGGGGGAGAGCTAAGGGGGGCAGGGGGGGGGTACTGTCCCGGCGGCCGTGGATGCCGCTGCCCCTGCGGCCGTTCCCCTGCCTGCCGGGGGTCCGGCGCAGGCATCGCGGGCACCCGCGACCACCCCCGTGCCCTCTGTCCCTGCGCCGGCTCGCTTGCCTGGCCCCGCTCCTGTGCACGCCGCTCTCGTCCGTTTCGGCTGCCGCGCTCATGCCTGTCCCTTAGTACGTGCGTACGACGACTGGTCTGGATTTGGAGGGCCAAAGTCCCGTTGGTTGGCCCTTTGCCGGACGCTGGTCCTGTATAGGGGTTGCGCCCCCAGCACTCGCTGGCAGATCGTTGGTGTGCGTTTAGTGAGCTAAGAGAGTGTAGTGTCCGTATTGATTACCCGTGTACCAGTCCATTCCGCTATGTTTCCTGACCTTGCCTGTTTGCCGCCTGCCCTGACCGTCTGCCTGTCTCTGACCACGAACCTCTGCCGCCTGCCCTGACCTTCTGCCTGTCCCCGACTACGCCTTTGGATTACGATTCTGTACCACGCAGTACCCCGGCCGCCACCGCAAGCAAGTCACGTCAGGGGTAACGACCTGGTAGCCTCACGCCGCAGCAAGTCCATCCCGCTTTGCGGCGGGCTCTGGTGAAAACCGGGGGCTACTTAGATTCCGTTCCCTGGCGTGGCTTAACTATCATCGCCTGCGGTGGTCCAGCGAATCCACCGACCCCTTACAAAAAGCATGTCTCTCTCTGTTAGATTTCAGGGCCAGGATGTCCTTCACCGCAAAGACATTGGAGGTTACTGCTTCAGGAGAAGGGAGGGGGGGGCAGTCCTCCAGGAGAAGCGGTTTAGCATGACGGGCTTCAGCAGGGAGACATGAAAAGAGTTTGGGATCCACATGGAGGGTGGGATCCGGAGTTTATAGACCACAGGATTAATACGTTTCAACACCTCAAACGGCCCCAGGAACCGTGGACCCAGTTTATAGCTCGGTATCTTGAGCCAAATGAATTTGGCAGAGAGCCACACCTTGTCACTGGGAGCAAAAGTCGGAGCAGGTCTCCTCTTCTTGTCCGCCTGGGTTTTCATGCGGACCACTGCCTGCTGTAGGGACTGACGAGTCTGCTCCCAAATAGCGGTCATGTCTCGAACCATTGCATTATTGGAAAACTCCGCCCAAGGTAGTAAGTTGGACCAATCATCCTGGTGAGCCGAGACAAAATGCCGCAGGTAGACACCCAAAACCTGATTGACTCTGTCTACTTGGCCGTTGGACTGTGGATGGTATGCCGAGGAGAAATCAAAGCTTAAACCTGAAAACCGGGAACAGAGAGCGCGCCAAAATATAGATACAAACTGGACTCCTCGGTCCGAGACGATGTGCTGTGGCAGGCCGTGTAGGCGAAAAATATGCATGAAGAAGAGCATGGCGAGGTGAGTGGCAGATGGTAACCCGGGCATAGGGACAAAGTGAGAAATCTTGGAAAATCGATCCGTCTCGACCCAGATCACGGTGTTACCCGAGGAGGGAGGAAGGTCAGTTAGAAAGTCCATCGCCACATGTGTCCAAGGTGTACAGGGTGTCGGCAAAGGTTGCAGCAGACCTGCAGGACAGAGGCGAGGAGCCTTACTCTGGGCGCAAGTAGTACAGGCCTCTACAAATTCCCTTGTATCTTTGGCCAGACCAGGCCACCAGTAGAACCGAGAGATTAACTGATATGATCTCCTGGCACCCGGATGCCCAGCCATCAGAGAACTATGTCCCCACTTCAGGATTCTCCTACGAAGCGATGGCCGCACACATGTCTTGCCTGGAGGAACCTGTTGGAGACAGACTGGAGCCGCGTGAACCAGGCGTTCAGGAGAGATGATATGTTTGGGCAGTGATTCTTCTCCGACGATGTCCGAAGCACGGGAGAGGGCATCAGCCCTTACATTCATCTCCGCGGGACGGAAGTGAATACGAAATTCGAATCGGGAGAAGAAGAGTGACCAACGAGCTTGGCGAGGATTAAGCCGCTGAGCCGATTGAGGATACAGAAGGTTATTGTGGTCTATGTACACGTCAAAGGGATGACGGGCCCCTTTCAGGAGGTGGCGCCATTCCTCCAGGGCCATCTTGATGGCAAGCAACTCCCGGTCCCCGATGGCATAGTTCTTCTCTGCCGGCGAGAAGGTCCTAGAGAAGAACCCACAAGTGAGTGTCTTCCCCTTGGGCCCCTTCTGAGTAATGACTGTACCTGCTCCAACAGAGGACGCGTCCACTTCCAATGAGAATGGTTTTTCCGGGTCTGGGCGAGACAAGATGGGTGCAGAGTCGAAAGCAGCCTTTAACTCCGAGAATGCCTTCTTGGCCGCTGATGGCCAACATCTCGGAGTAGCCTTCTTCTTTGTGAGAACCACGATAGGAGCCACCAATGTGGAAAAGTGTTGAATGAACTGGCGATAATAGTTAACAAATCCCAAGAACCATTGTATGGCCCGGAGGCCTACAGGGCGTGGCCACTGAAGGATCACTGACAGCTTAGTAGGGTCCATTTGAAGACCTCTGTCGGAAACAATATAACTGAGGAAGGGTAGGCTGGACTGGTGGAACAGACATTTCTCCAATTTAGTGTATAGGCGGTTACTGCTTAAACGTAGCAGAACCTGGCGCACTTGAGGCCGATGAGTCCGTAGGTCCGGAGAGAAAATCAGGATGTCGTCTAGATATACGATGACGCAAGAGTAGAGTAGAGCCCTGAAGATATCATTGATGAACTCCTGAAAAACCACAGGAGCGTTACATAACCCACAGGGCATCACCAGTTATTCAAAGTGTCCGTCTCGAGTGTTGAATGCCGTTTTCCACTCATCACCCTCACGAATCCTGATGAGATTGTATGCTGCCCGTAGATCCAACTTAGTAAAGGCCTTAGCCCCTCAAAGTCGGTCGAAAAGTTCAGAGTTTAGCGGCAAAGGGTACCGGTTCTTCACGGTAATTTTGTTTAGACCCCGGTAGTCTATGCACAGGCGGAGAGATCCATCTTTCTTCTGTACAAAGAAAAAACCGGCTCCGGCAGGTGAGGAGGACTTTCGAATAAAGCCCTTCTGCAGGTTCTCTTGAATGTAAGCCGACATGGCCTTGGTCTCCGGCACGGACAGCGGGTACACCCTGCCCTGAGGAGGACTGGTCCCAGTCTGGAGATCAATGGGGCAGTCAAAGGGGCGGTGAGGCAGAAGAGATTCGACCTGTTTTTCAGAGAACCACGTGCGAAAAGTCCTGGTATTCGGTAGGCAGATCTGGCAGCGGTCTGGCGGGTGATTGAGAGACAACAGAATGCACCGGGCGAGGTGCCAACAGAAAGAGATTTTAGCAGTCGGGACCCCAACAATCGCCGGTTCTCCAGTTGAGTGTAGGGGCATGGTGTTGCAACCAAGGAAGCCCCAACAGGATCGCCGACGAAGACCGGGGCAATACGAAGAACGAGATCCTCTCTTTGTGCAGGACCCCACAAGGAGAGACACCGGATTGGTCCTGTACTGAATGGTGTCACTGAGAATTTCTCCACTGACTGAGGATATCACCAACGGTCTCTCCAGGTGATCCACCGGAAGTTGATACCGAGACACCAGGGCGGCGTGGATGAAATTCCCGGCCGAACCAGAGTCCAGAAATGCCGGAACTTGGAACACGAGTCCAGAGTCAGTCGTGACTTCAACTGGCATGGAAAGACATGGAGAAGAAGAATTCACACCTAGGGACGTCTCTCCAACGTGGCCTAGGTGCGAGCATTTACCGGACGCTGGAGAAGGAGAGGACAGCCCATACGAAAATGGTCCGGTCTGGCACAGTACAGGCATAACCTCTCTTGGTGCCGACGGGACCAGGGAGCGGAGTCCAAGTAGAACCCGGTTTTCACCAGAGCCCGCCGCAAAGCGGGATGGACTTGCTGCGACGGGAATCTACCAGGTCGCTTCCACTGGCGTAACTTGCTTGCAGCGGCAACCAAGGTGTAGCGAGGTTCAGAATCGTCAGACGAGGCATAGTTGGGGACAGGCGGTAAGGTCCGGGCAGGTGGCAATGGTTTGTAGTCGAGAGGCGTAAGCAAAGAGGTACGGTACACGGTAAAGACGGAGACTCAAAGAACGCTTTTTAAATAGGCTAGAGGCACTAAAGATCCGACGGGGACATTCCAGAAATGAGAACCTTATATAGGGTCAGCGACCGGTCAACAACCAATTGTTTAGCGCGCTGGCCCTTTAAATCTGAGGAAGCCGGCACGCGCGCGTCCTAAGGAGCGGGGCCGCGTGCCGCGGCCGACTGGGGTGCCACACGGAAGCAGGAGCGCGGGCTGATAAGTCTAGCTGCACAGGGGAACGAGTGCGCCCGTGGCCCGACACTCGGACCGCGGCGCCACTCGTCCCTGCAGCCGGGGAGAGGGCAGGAGTCCCGGTGAGCCCGCAGCCCAGCCGGGGTGCCATGGGACCACCAGTAACAAAAAATGCATATACAGATGTGGGTTACAGACAGTATATACAGACAAGATCAGTTACCTGGTGCTAGATCTTAGCGCTGCACAGCCACATGGAGGTGTGTGATTCCAGCAAGTTCCTGGTTCCTCCTGATATACCTAGGGTGACATATGTGAACAGGAATGCGCCCCCAGCACTTTATAATGCACTTGATTTAGGGGGGCGTGGGGGAGGCAGGGCGCACTAGAACCGTATGAAGCTATAGATTTATAGCTTCAGTATGGCAGTTACAGGTGCATTAATGCTGGAACAGGTAAACCACTTTCAAAGTGGTTTATCTGAGCCACAATTGACGTTTATGTGCTAGAATACGCCTGATTTATGACCCGCAGTAGAGCAGGTTCATAAATTAAGCACATTCCACAATTTTAATATACGCATAAAAAATGGTGTCTAAGCACCATTAATCATACATGTCACCCGTAGTGCGTGTATACCCCCACAGCAGGCAACACCTAGCTATTGCTCAACACATGCTCTGTTCCTAAGCCGATCATACCCACTCATGCCCCCTTATACCTCTGGGATGGTTTGATGCCCCGCCTGCCTTCTGGGCTGAGTGCTTGAGTGAGTAAGACCCATGTGAGCGTTCATCTAGATCCCGGGTTCTCAAATATGGAATTGGTATACGTGTATAATGTATGGTATTTCCATAATTCCATATGTAACTTTGGCTCTGGGGCATCTACCCCATTTCTTTGACAGTTTTCATAAATGTCTCACTTAATCGTACTAGGGGATTTGAACATCTGATTGATTGTACTATATACTGCAGTACTAATGTACCTTAGTATATAGTATTTCCCAAGTCAACCAAATGGCACCCCGTTACCACATTTCTGGAACGGGCCACAGCCCCATTCACTAATCATTTAGATACTGCTGTTGCATTTTCCATGGCTTAATGGTTAGATGGCATTAGTCAGAGCCACCTGTGATCCTAGGTGCTAGTGGGGGTTGCTGGCTGTATCTATCAGTTGACACCTTCTGCATATGAAGCAGGCTCAACAAGTGAGCACGCTCTCTACCCCTTTAATGCCAATGCTGAGTAAACTTACAGCACAGAGCTTTAAGGGGTTAAAGGACAGAAGAGGGAATTTTACAAATTTTACTGATTTTATGCCCTTATTTTACTTATTTGTGACAGGAAAAGTGGGCAAAGCCTTTGGGCCCGAAATAATTTCCTATAAATAAGTGGAAATCTATACATGCTCATAGCTGGCAGAGATATTAATATATGTGTTGCATTTAACACCAGCAGCTGTGCTCTGATTGGTCGCTATGGACATCAAAGACAGTCTTACTGCAAGACAGTTTTCATACATAAGGCCCATAGTTCTTTGCCTAAGTCTCGTTTCCACAAAATGTCCAACTTTTCTGTGTTTTACATGGCTGTTGTTATATTTAGAAAAGTTGGCAGATTATATCAGGTTGGATGTGGCTACCCATGGCCAGATTCTATTACTATAATTTATGCAAAAAAACTGCTTAAAATAGAGCAGAAATCGTTGTACAGATAAATTAATACATTTTTTGCATTTTACTTCAGTAGCCTTAAAGGGGTTGTCTCGCTACAATGATTGGGTTTTAATTAAAAGATCTTTAAAAAACAAGCAGCTTTGAAACATACCGTATATACTTGAGTATAAGCCGAGTTTTTAAGCACAAAAAATGTGCTGAAAAATCCCCCCTCGGATCATACTCGAGTCACTGTCGGCGCTCGGGCACTGCGATGGCCCGAGTGCCGACAGGGGCGCTTCAGTTATATGCGGCTCCTCAGGGAGCGCATATAACTGAAGGCCGAGTGAGCGCACAGTGTCCGGGCGCTGCTCTGGCCCGGGCACTGTCCGCGATCCCTTCACCTATATGCGTACTCCTCCGAGCGCATAAAAGGTGAAGGGATACCACTGCGGGGCAGAGAGCGAGCGCCCCTGCTCCGCAGTGGACCCCGGGCGGCCGCAGACTCACGGCCGTCCGGAGTTTCCAGCACAGGCAGCGTGCATGTCATCACGCTGCGTGCGCGGCATGATGACGTCACCCGACTGTGCCGGAAAGATGCAGGAGAGCGCGCGGGAGGCCAGACAGCAAGGAGGCGGAGCGGCGAGGGAGACGGAGCAGCGGGGAGCCAGGTAAGTGGTTCTTTTTTGTTTTTAAACCCTGTCTATGCCTGCCTATACCTGCCTAGGGGACCTATACCTGCCTACCTAGAGGACCTATACCTGCCAATAGTCTACCTAAAGGACCTATACCTGCCTATAGCCCCTATACCTGCCTATAGCCTACCTAAAGGACCTATACCTGCCTATAGCCACCTATAGCCTACCTAGAGGACCTATACCCTGCCTATAGCCTGCATAGGGGGACCAATACCTGCCTATAGCCTGCCTAGTGGGACATATACCTGCCTATAGCCTGCCTAGTGGGACATATACCTGCTTATAGCTGCCTAGTGGGACATATACCTGCTTATAGCCTGCCTAGAGGACCTATACCTGCCTATAGCCTACCTAGGGGACCTATACCTGCCTAGGGGGGCCTATAACTGCCTATACCTTGCCTATAGCCTGCTTATAGCCTGCCTAGGGGACCTATACCTGCCTAGGGATACCTATAACGACCTATACCTGCCTATGGGGGCAATTACCTGCCTATAACCTGCCTATGAGGAGCTATATCTGCCTATAACGACCTATACCTGCCTATAACCTGCCTATGGGGACATATAGCTCCTATACCAGCCTAAACCTGCCTATGGGGACATATGGCTGCCTATGGGGGACATAAACTGCCTAATCAGCCTATATCTGCCTATGGGGACATTAAACTGCCTATACATGCCTATGGGGGACATTAAACTGCCTATGTAATTTTATTGGTTTCTATTTTTATTTTTAAAATTCATCAGTAGCCGCTGCGTTTTCCACCCCGCTTATACTCGAGTCAATAAGCTTTCCCGGTTTTTGTGGCAAAAGTAGGTTCCCTGGGCTTATACTCGGGTCGGCTTATACTCGAGTATATACGGTATGTTCATTACAAATGTCCTACTGATTTTGAGCTATCCCTGTTAATAGTAGTACATCAGCTTCTCAAATCTCTATAGCAGCTGACCTGTTGATCTTTAACTCACTGGCTGTCAGGTCTGATGACTCATCACCTTCAGAATACAGGTTGGAGCAGAGAGCCCCTCCAGCACAGAATGCTTCTGAAGTGGAGGGAGGGGGAGGGGTCTGGCTTCTGTGTCTGTGCTGCCTGGATTAACCCTGTGTGTGCCTGCTTCCTCCTGTTCTCTACACAGATTGAGGAGAGCAGAGGTGAGGCTGATCAATAGATGTGACAGCAGTGACCCTGTGTGTTACTATAATCATGATGTGTCTTTGGAGCTGTGACTATAATAATGGAACAGATCAGGGGGCATGTGAACGCTTCATGCTCTGCTGTACTAGTGACACATCCTGAGTATAGTAACACTTCACAGCTGCCCTGTGTCTGTTCTGACAGGGTCTGTTTGTTGCTGGAGATGTGGAGATTTGTATGCTACAGCAGGGGGTATAGGAACACTTACATCCCCCTGCTCTGCTATTAGCAATCACAGCTTATCAGACCTCTCTCTGCTGTCTCCGTGGAGCTGACAATATAGCTGATCTAGCAGCAAGAGCCTGCAGCAGACCTAGGCAGGCACACACAGGGTTAAGCCTGGCAGCAAACCCCCTCGCTCCCCCCCCCTCCCATGTATAGAAGTTACAGAGGAGAGCTGTCTGTGTGCTGAGGGGAGGGGGGAAGAGGGAGGAGAAGAGGCAGACAAGAAGCACGCCCCTCAATTCAAAAATCCTTTGCTCCTTTGCCTTTGAAGAAGGCTGAAAGCTTGTAATGAGACAACTCCTTTAAGTCTTAAACCAGCATTTCACAAAACAGACTAAGGGTACGTTCCCACGGCACAGGACAAATACCGGTGAGCGGAGAAAAGCCCTCCCCCTTCACATTGGCTAGCACAGATTCCGTCCAGAAAGCGTATGGAAGATTGTGCTTGCACAATGTTTTGCGGCCGGACCGCGGGTGGAAAAACTGCCGGACGGAAAACCCATGCAGTGGGAACTGCTGCACGGGTTTTCCATAGAGCACCATTGTGTTCATTTTTGGCCGGTTTTTCAGGCGGTCTGAAAAACCGCAAACCGGCTGAAAAACTGGCCAAAAACCCTTGCCGTGGGGACATGCCCTAAGGTTGCTTTCACACAGCGCAGTTTTGGTGCAGTTTTAACTGCGTGCCAATTAAACTGCCTTTATTACCAGTAAGCTTCTTTCACTTACAGTATATAAACCGTTTGGAAAGTGAATGATCAATTTGTGTGTTTGTATCCTCAAGACTTTAAACAGAGTAATTGATTACTTATTCAAAACAGCTTTCTGAACAATTTAGACAACTGAAAGAAACCCATGGGTAATAAAGGCTGCTTTAATTAGAGCGCTTTTAAAACTGCACCAAAACTGTGCTGTGTGAAAGCACCCTAAGTCAATTTATCTCACTGTCTTTTTAAATCAATGAATTGTCTGTGTAACTAAAGACAGAATAGGTTCTTCAGAGGGAGGGACACTCTTTGTAACCATAAAACAAAAATCAGTAAACCAGGGAACTTTAAAATTGAGGTACAAGCCTTAAAAGAAAATACACAAATCTCATAGGAAAACCCTTAGTTGAAATGGGTATCCAAAGATACACAGAATACTCTAGACAAAAACAAGAAAATATAATCTGTGTCTAAAACCTAACTTTTAATGTTATCCTTAAAATCTCCAAGACCAAAAGAGTGCACAAAAACAAACACCACAAAAACGTACACCAAATTAGCGACAAACATAAAAAGGACAATGGAGACAGATGGACAAATACCTATGCTGGGGCAATCTATTGAAGCCGTATAGTCCCTAATTACTCCCTGGCCTAGTACAGGGTAGTCGTCCCAATAAGGGCGGTCCTGTCAGGAACCTAACCCTGAAATTTACTCACCCTTACTTTAATTGTATCTAGGAAGCCCCAACATGTTTCGATGTCCCCAAGTTACATAACTTCAGGGGGCAGTAAGGGATAATTTGTACAAAGCGGAAAATGTATATTTGAGAAAACAGTAAGGGTTTAACACTGTAATAAAAATACAAGCGCTTATATGGTATTGTACCAGCGATACGGAGGTTACACATGTGTTGCCACCTACAGGTATGAAAGCCACTCAAGGTATTTGACACAGGAGAGAGAAACTTTGGCACACAGTGAGGAATTTAGCACTGTGTAAAACACCCTATTGGTAATCCCCTAGAATATAAACCAATCATATATATGCATATTTTTCAATCTGGCAAAGATACATTTAGGTAAATCATCGTATCCCCTCAATGATCACCAAAGTTTTTTAACGCGCATAATCAAAGCCCTGGGCACATCATGGACAGTAATCATACAATGTACTATGTCCAAGTATCTGATCACACATATACACATAGTCTTAGTACATATATGCCATAATAAAATGCCACATTGTAACTATTGTATTGTGTGAATAGAGCATGGTGTCTCCCAGATAGACCACAGGGTAAGCATTTATGCAAGTAAGCTGGCAAGGGGTCATAGAGCAAATGGTTAGTGATGGATTATTGGTACGTTCCCATCCTGCTGTAGAACAGATTGCAGGAAAAGGAGAAACATGGGAAAGAAAACCATATTAATACAGATGTCTCTCTAACATCCCCCAAACCTATCTGGTTAGCAACGGTAAGATCTCCGTGTTTCTAGGTCCATACGGTCCTTAGTGTGGGCTGTCCCACTCCCGGTTTGTGGTACTGTCCCACCGCTTGTGCGCTCAACAAAGACGCTGAAACCGCGCTCTAAATCGGCTGCGGCTGCGACTTCCCGGTTCCCGGTGAGTCCCCGGAAGTGAGTGCGGAACGGGTTCAGTGTTAACACACGGAGCCCACTGGTAAACTGTAAGTTACCAGCATAGCGAAATCAAGTTTATTAGAAGATCTCCTGACAGAGGCAACCTGATCACCTTAGTAATGTGTTTTTTTCCTCCCCCCCCCTCCTTAGGAAAAAGGTCAAAGCACCGGAAAATCAACAGGGAAAAAACGGGCCGTGTTTTTTAATAAACATACCCCGCCCCACAGAAACTTCAGTTTTTAAATAGCATAAGGCCCGGGGAAAGAATATGTACAATGCATGTCCTGATCTGAAGTGGAAAAGAAGTATGTACATAGGAGATTTTTGGGTATACGCCCTATTAAGCCCGGGATGTTGTTACTATGCCTTTTTGAAAAAAAGGGGGCATTGTCAAAAAAAAACAACAAAACAGAATGGACAGGAATAAACATGAGGTGGGGCAGTCAGAAATGACAAAAGATGACATGACCCAAAACCTTTGTACTTCCCCCAGATGCCTTATTAACAAATACTAATAAAACAACTAAAATCTAGTCTTATTTGGCATCAGGTTCCTGGTTTTTAATTTAAAGATCCATTCCGTCCCCTTTCTGAAAAAGGAAAACTACCCAGTTTTCCTCCTCGGGTGGTGGGGGGAACACTATCAACAATGGTAAACCCTTTGGCCCTTTCCCGGTCCCCATTATGGAATTCACACACGTGTCACCGGGATGTCCCGGGTTTTTCCTAATATCATAAAAATGTTCTCCAAATTCGCCTCCGGAAATTCCCCAGGTTTTCCCTATTAAAATTTCCCCACCCCATTGGCAAGTGGGGTTTATAATCACCCCTTTGCTTTTGCAGTTGTAAAAATTTTGGGAAGTCTGAAGCCCTTTTTGGGAATTACTGTGGGAAATTTTTTTTAACTTCCCATATTTCGCATGATGCACCAGCATTTTTAAATCCCAATAGGGGTTTCTCTAGCCCGGGTTTTTTTTTAAAAAAGGTGTGTACAAACGATCCCCGTAGGTTTTTCCCCCTTCTGTATGTAATGTGGAGGTAATCGCCTATCACTTGTTTGAGATCCTTTTCCATTTGAAGAATTGGCCCAATTTTGTGTGTAATTTGCTCACTTCTTGGCTGCCCCATGAAGTTACCCACCATTCTCAAGATCTTCTCCATTCTTTTTGGTTTTTTTGCAAAGAGAAAGGGTTTTCCTTTTTTGTTTTACGCATGTTTGGGAGCCCTTTTCTTAGGATTTTATAGGTACCCCCTTTTCCCGAAACCCCCTGTTCCCGTTCTTGTGCCCTTTTTTTTAAAGTCTTGGGGTTTGAACAGTTTTCATCTTAGCCTAAAAATATGCCCTTAGGATTGCCTTTTTTGAGGGGGACCGGGTGGGGTACTATCCCATCTCAAAAGGGGAATTTGTGCTGTAGGTTTACGGTAGACAGTTGTTTCAAGTAGCCTCCCGGTGTTTTTCTTATTAACACTTCCCGAAATGGCAAACAATTAGGGTTAATTTTCAAAAGGTTTAAAACGAAGATTTGATTGTTATTTTGATTTTAAATGTATAATGAACTGTTCAAAAAATCTCCCCCGCTTTGTGCCGTTCCAAAGGACCAGCACATCGTCAATGTATCGGGTCCCAAGTATTATTTCATTGGTACCAAACGTATTGTTTGTCCCCAAATACATATTGATCCTCCCATCAGCCCAGGAGCAGATTGGCATATGCTGGCGCACAGGTACTGCCCATGGCCGTGCCCCTGAGCTGGTGGTAGATCTTCTTGTTAAAGCTGAAAAAATTCCTGGTAAGGACAAATTTGAGAAGTTGTAGTACAAAGGAATTGTGTGCTTCAAATTGGCATCCCCTACTACTGAGGAACCTCCTCACCGCTTCCAAACCACAATTATGTGGGATGGAAGAGTAAAGTGCCTCGACATCAATGCTGGCCAACATGCAAGATTCCGGGACACACACTCCTTCTAGTTTACGCAATAAATCCATAGAGTCCCTAGTGTATGAGGGTAAAGTGGTCACAAAGGGGGCAAGTATCTTTTCAATATATTTACTTGCATTTTGTCCTAGGCTCCCAATTCCCAATACAATCGGTCTCCCACGTAGTGGACCCGCTGTTTTATGCACTTTGGGTACACAGTAGAATGTGACTAGTAATGGGAATTTGGGCAGTAGATATTCCTGTTCTTCCTGGGTAATTAGTTCTTTCCTCCTAGCCTCTAGAAGGATTTCCCTTAGTTCCTCATGATATAGGGAGGTTGGATTTTTGTCCATGACCTCATAACCTTCTCTATCTTTAAGAATATCCTGGCACATTTTCACATAGTCATCTGTATTCATAACTACCACATTACCCCCCTTATCGGAGGGTTTAATAGTTATGTTTTCATCCTCTGCCAGTGATTTTATTCCTAGATATTCTGCCTTACTACAATTCCATCTAATTTTCAAGCCATTTAACTTCTCAAGTTCTTTAATAGAAAGTTCAACAAAGACATCTATGTATGATAGGTCCCCCTGTGGTGGCATGCGGGTGCTTTTATTCTTAAGGTCCGTAAATGGACCTCTCCCTTGTTGATTTGGTGGGATCTCGGAAATACTTTCCAAGAGACGTACTTCCTGTAGCATTTCTAGCGGGATGCCCAATTCCAGGCATCGTCGCTTATCTTGTGTGCAAAAAAATTTGTACCAGTGTAGCTTTTACATATGGGTTTAAGGTTTTTTACCTTGGAAAAAGTTTAAAACTTCGCGGTGGGTACAAATGAGAGACCCTTTGCCAGAATTTTAATCTCACTTTCACTAAGGGTTCTGTATGACAAATTGATAACTTGATTGCCATCATTTATGTCATCATTTATGTCTGTGTCTCAGTCCCCTGAGGGTTACAATGGCGAAAGTTAGTATTGCACATTTTCAATTTTGGGGGGGGGGTTCCGATTTCTCAGGGGGTAATTTGTATTCACCCCTAAAAAAGATTGATTTCTCCCCCGGTTTGTTCGTGAACCTTTGGGTCTGCCAGGCAGACCCAAAATTGAAAATGTGCAAAAACCCGGACTGCCAATTTTACTTGTTCCCCAAAAAGGGATAAAAAAGCGGGGGCCCCTATGGGGGGAACGATTGTATCGGGAATTTGGGGGGTAGGACAAAAAAGCAAATTTAAATATATTGAAAAGATATTTGCCCCTTTGTCCACTTTTTCCTCATACACTGGGCTTTGGATTTATTGGTAAACTAGAAAAGGGGTGTGTGTCCCGGAATCTTTCATGTTGGCCCGCATTTATGTCGAGGCACTTTTTCTTCCATCCACATAATTGTGGGTTTTGGAAGGGTGAGGAGGTTCCTCGTATAGGGGGATGCCCCTTTGAGAACAATTTCCCTTTGTACCAACTTCTCAAATTTGTCCTTTCCCGGAATTTTTTTAGCTTTTTAAAAAGAAATCTACCCCAGCTCAGGGGGAAAGGCCCATGGGCGTACCTGTCCCAGATATGCCAATCTCTCCTGGGTGATGGAGGATCAATATGTATTTGGGGGCAACAATACGTTTGGTACCCAAGAAAAAATTCTTGGACCAGATACATTGACGATGTGCTGGTCCTTTGGAACGGCACAAGCGAGAGTTTTGAACAGTTCATTATACATTTAAATCAAAATAACAATCTAAATCTTCGCTTTACCTTTGACATTAACCCTAATGTGTTGCCATTTCTGGATGTGTTAATAAGAAAAACACCGGGAGGCTACTTAGAAACAACTGTCTACCGTAAACCTACAGCTACGAATTCCCTGTTGAGATGGGATAGTAGCCACCCGGTCCCCCTCAAAAAAGGCAATCCTAAGGGGCAGTATCTTAGGCTAAGACGTAACTGTTCAAATCCCCAAGACTTTAAAACAAAGGCACAAGAACTGAGACAGAGGTTTCAGGAAAGGGGGTACCCTGATAAAATCCTAAGACAAGCCTACCAACATGCTGTAAAACATAAACGGGGGAACCTTCTCATTGCAAAAAAAAACCGAATGAGATGGAGAAGATCTTGAGAATGGTGGGTAACTTCGATGGGGCAGCCAGAGAAGTGAGGCAAATTATCACACAGAATTGGCCAAATCTTCAAATGGACAAGGATCTCAAACAAGTGATAGGCGATTACCCCCACATTGCATACAGAAGGGGGGAAAACCTACAGGATCGCTTGGTACACAGCCATTTTTCAAAATAAAGGGCCGTTAAGACCTGGCTAGAGCAACCCCTAGTTGGGATTTACAAATGCAGTGGCTGCATTAGCATGCGAACATATGGAAGTTGGAAAAATTTCCACAGTAATGTCCTCAATAAGGACTTCAGACTTACCAAATTTTACAACTGCAAAAGCAAAGGGGTGATTTATAAAGCCACTTGCCAATGTGGTCGGGAATATATAGGGAAAACCATCAGGGAATTCCGGAGGCGAATTGGAGAACATCTTTATGATATTAGGAACAACCGGGAGACATCCCTGGCTAGACACGTGTGTGACTTCCATAATGGGGACCCGAAATGCCTAAGGTTTACCATTGTTGATAGTGTTCCCCCACCACCCAGAGGAGGTAACTGGGATAGATTCCTTTTACAGAGGGAGACGGAATGGATCTTTAAATTAAAAACCATGGAACCTGATGGCCTAAATGAGAGACTAGATTTTAGTTGTTTTATCTAGTCATCTCTGTTAATACGGCATCTGGGTAATGTACAAAGGATTTTGGCTCATGCTCATCTTTTGTCATTTCTGAGCTGCCCCACCTCATGTATCTATTCCTGTCCATTCTGTTGTTGTTGTTTTTTATGACACAATGCCCCTTTGTTTCAATAGGCATAGTAATCTAACATCCGGTCTTAAATAGGGCGTATACCCTAAATGTCTCCTATGTACATACTTCTACCCACTTCATGATCAGGACATGCATTGTACTATATTCTTTCCCCGGTCCTTCATGCGATATCTAATAACTGAAAGTTTCTGTGGGTCGGTGTATGTTTATATATAGATCTACGGCACGTTTTTCCATGTTGATATTCCGGCTGACTAATGACCTGTTTTCCTAGGGGATACCGGAAGTTGCCGCAGCCGATATAGAGCGCGGTTTCAGCGTCTCTGTTGAGCGCATACGCGGTGGGACAGTACCACAGACCGGGAGTGGGACAGCCCACACTAAGGACCGTATGGACCTAGAAACACGGAGATCTTACCGTTGCTAACCAGACAGGTTTGGGGGATGTTAGAGAGACATCTGTATTAATATGGTTTTCTTTCCCATGTTTCTCCTTTTCCTGCAATCTGTTCTACAGCAGGATGGGAACGTACCAATAATCCATCCCTAACCATTTGCTCTATGACCCCTAGCCAGCTTATTTGCATAAATGCCACCCTGTGGTCTATCTGGGAGACACCATGCTCTATTCACACAATACAATAGTGACAATGTGGCATTTTATTATGGCATATACGTACTAAGACTATGTGTACAGTCATATGAAAAAGTTTGGGCACCCTTATTAATCTAAATAATTTTTAGTTCTAAATATTTGGGTGTTTGCAACAGCCATTTCAATTTGATATATCTAATAACTAATATTGCACATTTTGTGTTAGTACAATAAACCTCATTTCAATCCGGAAATATTACTGTGTCCATCAGTTATTAGATATATCAAATTGAAATGGCTGTTGCAAACACCCAAATATTTAGAACTAAAAATGATTAAGATTAATAGGGGTGCCCAAACTTTTTCATATGACTGTATATGTGTGATTAGATACTTGGACATAGTACAATGTATGATTACTGTCCATGATGTGCCCAGGGCTTTGATTATGTGTGTTAAAAAACTTTGGTGATCATTGAGGGGATATGATGATTTACCTAAATGTATCTTTGCCAAATTGAAAAATATGCATATATATGATTGGTTTATATTCTAGGGGATTACCAATAGGGTGTTTCACACAGTGTTAAATTCCTCACTGTGTGCCAAAGTTTCTCTCTCCTGTGTCAAATACCTTGAGTGGTTTTCATACCTGTAGGTGGCAACACATGTGTAATCTCCGTATCGCTGGTACAATACCATATAAGCTTATGGGGCTAATAGTGGCGCAAGAAAAAACTGCACTTAATGAGTTAAAATTGAAAATATCAGCAGCTAAAGAGGAAGTTGCTAAATTTAACCAAGATCCCACATATGCTTCGCTCTGGGAAAAGATGGAATCCAATATGAAAAAATTGGAGGAACACATAATTTCCGTTAAGCAGAGTAAATTCCAACGAGACTTATCAGATAATTCTAATAATTGTGTTTATAACTGGAAACATGACAGGATTCACCCTCGCTCAATTTTACGTGGGCGCAGTCATTCCAGAGATTCCTACAGACACACCAGGAGCGTGAGCTTTTCAGATGTTGAAACAACGGGGGAGCATTCACACAGCAATACTTCACAGGACTCTGACCGGGACTTAACCCCTCACAACCAACTAGGTGATCAGAGAAATAATGTGAGAGGAGATCCAGCTGAAGATCTGAATGGACGGAATAGAGGAAGGGGCAGAGGAGGCAAACGAACCCGCCGTTCAAAAAACGCATACGGCGGGCGGGGAGCAAGCACTCCAAGAAACATGGATGTATTTTGGAACCAAAGGAAAACTCGCAGTCAATATCCCCAGTGATTAATCTATCAGCCAAGATAGTCACCGCTGATCAAATGACTGTATTGTCCAAAGGATTGGGCTTTTGTCCCACAAAGGACTTTCAAGTTTTTGACACACTTTTAGATGTAAATCGTTTTGCCAGACAAATCACATTAACCAATCATTTTCTGGATTTGCCCATAACATCTAATACTAGTAATGAAACTGAAGAAAATGAACAACAGAATACCACTACTAGTATAATGGAAGAATCAGGAATACCTATATTCCAAGAATTGTATAGCACCACTGTGTTGAGGAATTTACACAGTGAGACTATAGTTGAAGATATTGATTCGCAAGAAGACTTTTATATAGGGAATCCTGCCATCCATCCTCTTCACCCTCGTCCCACCACATTAGATATCTTCCACAGTAGAATTGAGCAAGAACTCCTATCTTTGAAAGAAAAATGTGACAAAGATCGGAATTTACAACATAAGAAGAATTTGAGCTCCAGAGAACAAGTTGCAATCAAAGAATTGAGGGACAATCCCGATCTGATTATACGCAACGCGTATAAAGGAGGAGCGATATGTCTTTTGGATGCAGGACTCTACAGATTATGTAATCTGAACATGTTACAAGATCCTAATACATATATAACATTGAGTGGTAATCCCACAGTAGTTTTTTCAGCACAATTAAAAGATATTTTGGATCATGCAGTATTTGCAGGCGTCTTAACCCCAACTCTAGCAACTAGAATGCTTCCGTCAGATCCCATAATCCCTATCTATCATGCCCTTCCAAAAATTCATAAAGGGGTTTCCCCCCCCCTTTCCGACCCATCGTCTCAGGGATCGGATCCCTCAACGAAGAACTGGGACGATGGGTCGATGCCCAATTGCAACCCCTGGTTATACATATACCGGGGTACTTACGAGACACCAAACAACTAGTCTCGGTTGTAGAGCGTTTAGTATGGCCAAAAAACGCAGTTTGGTTGACTTGCGATGTGGTAAATTTATATCCGTCTATACCGCATGATCATGCCATCACAGTTCTGGAAACTTTTTTGTTTAAATACAGCACATATTCTGTAGATAAACAGAGATTCCTGGTTATAGCAGTAGAGTATTTGCTAAGTCATAACTTCTTCATGTTCGACAATTGTTTTTTTTTACAAAAATGCGGTGCCTCCATGGGGGCCAGATTTTCACCTGCAATAGCAGGCATATATATGGCTTCCTTTGAGGAAAGGTATCTCCTCAATGAAAATAATCCATTTTTTGACCAAATCTACTGGTACTGTAGGTACATAGATGACTGTCTATTTATATGGTCAGGATCGACAGAACAGATCGATGATTTTGTACAATACCTTAACAGCAATACAAAAAATTTAAAATTCACCTATACATGGGATAAATCCCATATTAATTTTTTGGATGTTACTTTATCAATATCAGTAGGAGGGGAAGATATCAAGATAAGTCCCTATAGGAAACCCACCGCAGAGAACTCAATATTGCTGGCTTCATCTTGCCATCCAAGGCACGTTACACGTAACATACCATTAGGAGAGTTATGCCGTCTAAGAAGAAATTGCAATGACAACCAGGAGTTCATCACATGTCGAAAAAAAGTATGCAAAAATTTAAAACAAAGGGGATACAGACAGGAACATCTTCAGGCAGCTGCTCAGAGAGTTGATAATATGGACCGTAACACACTTGTCCAGAGTACCCAAAAAAATTGTATCAAAAAACCTGGTAAGAACATCACTTTTAGTACCAGTTATAGCCGACAATATTCTCAAATCACTCGGATCATTAAAAAGCATCTTCCTTTACTCTATACTGATGCTAGAATTAAAGAAGCCATTGAATCCTAGGTTAGATATGTAGCAAGACGGGCACCTAGTCTGGGAGCTATTCTTTCTCCCAGCCTATTTCAATCCAAAACAATTGCAATTCAACCATGGCTAGATAGCAAAGGTTTTTACAAGTGTGGACATGCGATATGTACAGCATGTAAACATGTTGAAAAAACTAAGTCCTTCAGTTCCTTGAGTAATGGCAAAACCTTTGAAATTCAATCACATATCAACTGTAACACAAAATTTGTCATCTATTTAGTCAGTTGTAACAGTTGCAAGCTACAGTATGTCGGATGTACTACTGGTCCGCTAAAGATTAGAATTCGGAGGCATCTCTCTGACACAATACAACCTGTCACATTTAAATCCTCTGCCGAGTCAAAACACTACTCCACAGTTCATGCAGGGGATGTTTCCTCATTTTCATTCATAGGTATCGAGAAGGTCAAACGCTCATGCAGGGGAGGGAACTTACACAAAAAATTATTATCAAGGGAAGCGTGGTGGATTTTCCATCTAGCCACCCGCTTTCCCTTAGGTCTAAATATACAACAGGATATATCATATCACTATTGATAATTGAATGCCTGCATATGATAATGGCAAATGATTTTTTGCTTTTGTGATTTATTCAGGTCATAACCGGCTTGCCAACTTGTTTTTTCCTATAGATTAATAGGTAAATTCTTTTTCTTTTTTAAATTTCTATGTTGTCAGTCCGTTTTTTCTGGAATTTGATAGGTTGAATTTTCTGACATCACGGAGGGGCGGTACCGTAAGGTGGTTATTTAAACTCACCAGGTCCTGCCATCAACATGCACCACAGAACCAGGAGTAAGGGACTTGATCCCGAAACGCGTCGGCGTGTGCCATGTTTGTTTGCAACCCGGTTATGTCCTGACCACTGCCTTTCATCCATGTACTTAATCTGAAGAACAATAATTCTTTTTTTATGGAAAACATATAAAGTTTTTGGATTTTACCTTGATGATCTCGTCGGGCTGGAATCTCCTCTCTCTTCCTCCTCGGTGTGAAGCTGCTACATTTGCAAGTGAGTTGTTTAATTAAAATTGGGAGTTGTCTGCCCTCTGGTTTCCTGCTCCACCGGGACATTTGGATCTCACTAGGTGAGCTGGTTTATATCTGCTAAGTTTGAAGTCGCTTGTATTTTTATTACAGTGTTAAACCCTTACTGTTTTCTCAAATATACATTTTCCGCTTTGTACAAATTATCCCTTACTGCCCCCTGAAGTGATGTAACTTGGGGACATCGAAACATTTTGGGGCTTCCTAGAAACAATTGAGTAAGGGTGAGTAAATTTCAGGGTTACGTTCCTGACAGGACCGCCCTTATTGGGGCGACTACCCTGTACTAGGCCAGGGAGTAATTAGGGACTATAGGGCTTCAATAGATTGCCCCAGCATAGGTATTTGTCTATCTGTCTCCCTTGTCCTTTTTATGTTTGTTGCTAATTTGGTGCACGTTTTTGTGGTGTTTGTTTTTGTGCACTCTTTTGGTCTTTGAGATTTTAAGGATAACATTAAAAGTTAGATTTTAGACACAGATTATATTTTCTTGTTTTTGGCTTACAAGCCTTAAAAGACCTAAGCCAAAATCCATAAATCTATAAAGAATAGAAAAATCCTGGTAGCACTGAATAAAGGTAATTTGTTCATCCAAGTGATGATACAGCTGTGACTAGTAATGTAGTAGAAGCTGAAACATCGCTTGTGTGAACAAAGGACCATTTTTTCATTTTGGGTATTGCCTGGATTTTTTTATTTTTGAAACTCACTTTAACCAACCTTTTTCTATGAAATCAGAATCTAATAGGGGAATATAAAATAAGTTATGTAAACAGCATGTAGGATAAATCTAAAGTGTATTCACTTATAGATTGTTCCACATAAGGACCATTTCAGGCTGGGAAAAAGCTTAATTTAGTTGATGAAAATAATTAAATGAAACCTACATTTCTATGATTCTTTGTGTCCCTGCTTAATGTATTTGATGATTTATCAGTTTAACCCACCGATATCTATACTTTATTATTATATAATAGCTAAAGTTTGTCACCCTATAGCCATTCATTTTTAATTATTATAAGAGATATTCTAATTTGATTTAATTTTGCATTGTTATCTACGAGACTTAAAAGACTCAGCTCAAGGCTTATAGATCATGATTATTCATGAAAAGCCATTTACAGAAGAAGAGCAGCATCTGGTGTTGAGATAAGTTTTCCCACAGAGCAGTAATAACTAAGTGGAGGATTTAAGTTCCTGTCTACAGTATGTAAAGAACTCTGAATTAGAGCAGATATAGTTTAGTTATGGTCTGGTATTGCCTTGAATAAAATGCTTTACGACATCTTGTTGTTTTAGATTATCCCCACTAGCCCAGCTGTATACATGTTAATTGAAATAGCCATCTTAAAAATTGTGTTAAAATTTTTATTCTTTCAAACAGAGTTAAAGGGGTTCTGAATGCAACAAGTTTTTTAAAGAAGATATTCCCAACTGGCTAATAAAATATTAACCCTCAAAACCACCACCACAACCAAGCATATTAGGCTCTTTATTTCCCATGCAACAGCCAAAAATATTGCATTAAATTCCAGCATGAGGAGGCTGTGTTTGCCATAAAGCATGGCTCTCAATTTTGATGGCATTAATAAAAAATAATAAAGATGATAATTTGAATCATACAGTACAAATGTATTCTATTGAAAATTAATTCACTATCTTAAAATAAGAATTATCAAATGTTAACTTACAAATGGTAGTTTCATTGACATGAATGAAATTTATTCATAAGTGCAAATAATGGAGAAGACATTTTGGCGTGCCTGCTGTGTTTCTTATTTTCACATTAGAACTTTTTAATATACAGTAAGATTTAGTCAACTTTCTTTTATGTATTTTGTGTAAGCACTTCTCTGTGATATATTGCATATTTACTTTAGTGAAAGTTAATTTAGTCCTCAATTTGCTTCAGTACAAATAACAAGTAGAATGCTAAGGATTAAGTGAGTAGGAGCTGTAGATCAGCAGAAGGTAGAATTCTATGTGCTTTTCCTCTTTTTTGAAATACAGAACATTACATTCAGCTACCATTTCTTTTTATCATCCTAAAGACTGAATCTTAATAAAAAGCAATAACAATGTATTAAATACAAGGTACACATATATGTCCAAGGGTTTCTTCACGCTCAGATCAAGTGTTTCATTTATACCCATTAGAAACACATACATAAAAGTGCACACCCATGCAATCTTTATACAATTCATATGCAAGACATATATAATCTCAATAGTATGAGTCATACTAGAAAGTCCAATGCCTTAAGGCAATCTATAGATAATTTATTACCCAACATCATTAGTTTAAGTAACAAATGCTTTTTTGGCTGAATGGGCATACAATCCCAAAGATTTACTCCAAAAAGTTGCTGAAAGGCTTTCCACAAGTAAAGGTTGTTATACAGTATCTGGAAAATTGGGCCCAACAATTTGAATGTAGCAGGGTTCAGTTCATGGGATATCCTGCAGGTCCATATACAGTGCTAAGCAAAAGGGAAACAATGTTTTGAACTTTTGACTTTCAGGGTCCATATCTCACCATCCACTGCAGCTTTGAACATGAGACTACCATAACTTTATAGACAATAATCTTGGCTATATCATATATAAATTTGACCTGCAACTATTTCTGCAGATTCTTGTCATGTAACTGCATTGCTACTGTTTTGCTCCCAGAGTTGGAACAATCTTTTTCATCTTGTATACTACAAACTAGGTTTATCCCAAGCGAAAGGTCACTGGTTCGAATCAATGGGCAGCCATGAAGTAGATTTCCCAAGAAAAGTGAAACCGCATTATCCAGCTCATCGATAGCGGTCTCTTGGACAAGAAAGTTGCCAAACTGCATTATAGGAGTGCTATGACAGCTGGAAGAATATGAAATTAAGTACGTCCATTCATTCCAAATCCAAGAGTTGGACATCCAGGCAAAATGTTGGAGTCAACAAGTTAACTCATCACAACCATAGTCTGAGCCTACTGCCTACCACGGCATTCTTAGTAGTGTACCTTGGTACTGTTTTTCACAGGTTAACTGGAGCTGTTCTTCTCCAGTCTGAGAGAAAACTAGCCCTACCTAAAGAGCTCACAGCTTTGTTAAAGAGTTCTCCCATGATTAAGATCTGGAGTGGAGTTGAACTTGTCCCCATTACTAACTAGGTCTTCAACTCACAATACATAAAAAAAACATAAATGGATTTCTCCCCTGCTTCATACAGTGTAGTAGCAGAAACATGCATCCCCTCTGCCATACTACCTACCTCAAGCTAGATTCACACTTGCATCTGAAGTTCTATTCAAAATCTTTGCTACAGAGGTGGAACCGTATCTATGTTACAATTGACACCAATGGAATCCATCGAGTTTCTGCTGTAGTATTTTGTCATTTTTCTGGCCAAAATTAGGACAGCATGCTGCAATATTTTTTTTTTTCACTCCCGACAGAAATTGCAACAGAGCTTCTTAATGGTACCTTTGACGCAAGTGTGATCCTAGCCTTACATATCTTGGAAGTTCTAATTATTAAGGAGACATTATAATAGAAGGAACCCTTTAAAATCATGTTTTGTAAAAATATAGACAATTTCCGAAAAAGGAGCCGTATGGTTTTCAGTGTTGCTAGTGTTTCCAGTGTGCAGTAATAAATGGAGCATGCTTGAGTCTTGTGATGTGTAATATTGATAAAGTAATGCAATTATCTAACCTTTGACCCCAATACATATTGCAGCTTCCAAAGCCTAGCTGCAAACTCAAAGTCATAGCAGTGGGTAGTTCTTCACTATATTAGAAGTCATTCTTGATTACAGATCTAGGTAATTAATCTTATACAAATACAATGTCATTGCTGGATTTAGTTTAGTCTTTTTGGATCACCTCTAGCCATCATTTTTCTCTGTTGAAAATGATTTCCTAGAGGATGTTTTTATGCTTAGTTCTGTCTCTTTTCTGAAGCATTTAAAGTCCCCTGGTTTAGTTTGACATATTTGCTGTAATCTCCATGACCTTCTGTGCGATAGATGAAGATTTGCTTCTTATTACTTGTCCTTAATGTGTCATTCATCTTTGGATACATCTATGATCATTAATTTCCACAGCATAACATAAATTTACT
>JAODAL010035657.1:0-42681 GCA_025379985.1 Phyllomedusa bahiana
GTTTGGGGGCTATGCTGGGGGCCCAGGAAGGTATAGTCAATGTCCAGTGAAACAAAAAATGGGGGTTAAAAGACTTTTTCCGGACTTTTTAAATGGGGTTTTCCCGCAGGTTTATGGTCATTCTGCGGTACAGGACAGATATAGTTAGTGTCCATTTCAACTAAAATGGTGGTGAAAGACTCCTTTTTGCGGCACTTTTTAATCTGGAGGTCATGCAGGTTTGGGGCTCATGCTGCGTTCCAGGACAGGGATATTCAATGTCCAGTTCAAGTAAGATGATGGTTCAAATCATACTGCCTTCTGGCGCTTTTTAATTTGTGGGTGATGCAGGTTTAAGGGTCAGGCTGTGGTACAAGACAGGGATAGTGAATGGTCTGTGACTTTTTTTCTGTGACTTTTATAACCTAAGGGGTGTTGCTAAGATGTAGCACGTATCCATTTGACTGTTGTGGATGTTAATTTCAGCTTCTCCAGCCTTGTTTGGGTGTAATAATGAAGGTGTTTTTGCTTCAATAGACTTTAATGGTAATCGCTCATAATCGATGCTCACTATCGAAAAACCTTATCGATAGCGGCCGACTATCGACTATCGATCGATCTCGATAGCCAACGCAATCGCTCAACACTAATTATTATGTGTCTTTTTTTATCTTGTTACCAGGCCGTCTATTTCTGTCTATAATACATGTATAAAAATCTGTTTTTTGCTCTATTATATAGTCAATATAGTATCTCAAAGGGTTTTTACAACAATTGAAAATGATGGCATATTGCTAGGACATGCCATCATTTTCTGATAGCTGTGGGTCCTAAAGGAACAGGCACCTGAAAGTCACAATGCAGACTGGAGAGCTGGCTGTGCATGCACAGTTACTTTTCATTCTGTTCTATTGGAGTTCTGAGTACAGCTGAGCAGTGTGTTTGGAAGTTCCATAGAACAGAAAGGAGAGCGGTGCAGTCTGCGCTGTGACTTTTGGAATCCCATTCCCGAGATCCTAGTGATATGCCATTATTTTCTATCATGATAAAACCCCCATGAAAAAATAATAGTAGAGGCCACATGCATGAAAACTGTCTAGGTCTAAAACTCACTTTGTTGCCCATAGCAACCAATCAGAGTGCCCCTTTCATTTCATATAGTGCTCTGGAAAAATTAGAGTGGTGCTATGATTGGTTGCTGTGGGCAACAAAGTGAGTTTTAGAACTAGACAGTTTTCTTACATGTGGCCCTTGGTGTCCCATTAAAAAACCTATCATAACCTCCTGTGGTTCGCTGTACTAATTCTCTTTAGTATTTTGGTTTTCATGTTCTTCTTCCTAACTTTCACATCACTGCTGCAACCAGTAATGGTTAGTGATTGGAAGTGAACAGCTCAGAACAGTGTAGATATTGATGGCTATGTGTTGAGATATTTTGATGACACACCAAATTTACACTGTTATACGAGCTGTACACTGACTACTTTACATTTTATCAAAGTTCCATATTTTCAGTTTTGTCCCATGAAAAGATATAACACAAAACTTAAAAAAAATGTGAGGGGTGTACTCACTTTTTTAAGATGCTGTATGTGTTCTATGTTCTGCTGTGAATAAAATATGGTTAGAAGAAATTTCCAAATTTCTATTTTCTTTACATTTTACACATCATGAAACTTTTTTGGAATTGGGTTTGTGCATAAATTGCAGGAAAAAAAATGCCGACGCTCAAATTTATATACATCATAACACTAACAAAAGGTAGTTGTGGTTTTAAAGCTGTACATAGAGTACCATCTGCCACTTTAATCTGGGAGCAACAAAATAATTGCTCATTGTAACTCAACCACTATCCTTCTTCTTAAATTTACTGTGCATAGGTGCACATGATGAGAACATAGTATTCACATTATAGAAATTATTAGTCAAATCACACATAGAATATTGTGTCCAGTTTTGGGCACCAGTGCACAAGTAAGACATTGTAGAGTTTGAACAGGTTCAAAGGCGGGCAAAAAAGTAATAAAAGGACTAGGTAGACTACAATACCGAGAAATATTAGCAAAATTAGGATTATTTAGCACAGATTCAGTGGGCCAGGGAAGCAGCAGAGAGGATGGCAGTGTTATGGCTTATTGGTATCACAATGGAGCTCGGTCACTAAGCCTCTCATACATCCCAGGCAACACTGCAGTGAAGAGGGGGCTGTGGGAGATGGTGATATTCCCCTGGGGTACTCTCTGATGGTGTTAGTAGCCTTCAACTGCCTGGGATGGTGGGTGAGGTGTATTTGGTGTGCAGTGCATATTAAACAGGAAGGAGTTCAGACTGACAGACAAATTCACTTCTCCTTTACCCATAGCTAGATGAGTAGATGGTTGTTCACACAGTCTGTTTACAAATCAGCAGCTTCACAGCTTACTTCAAGTAACACCACCAGGAACACAAAAAAGTCCCCAAAGTACCCAATTATTCAAACAAGGAACCTTCATTAAACCAAGGTAATCCAGACATCTTTTCTTAGAACTAAATTGGTATTGAGCCAGGCCAGAGGCGAACTGGTCAGCGACTACAGTGAGGCCTAAAGGGAATGTAATTACTTCACGGTTCAAATCCTGGGTCTCCTATCTGGACATCTGCACCCCCTTTCATGTAGATCTCTGCTTCAGAGAATCTCTCATCTTGTGTGGAACGGACCAGTGTTGTCTTGTCCATAGGTAGGATAATGAACTAAACTGAAAAACAAAAACAACTAACCTCCCCAAACTAGTAGCAGGGCAATTTATAAACTCTGGCCCCCACCCATAGTCTCCAAACCAACTCCTCTTGCTGTGAGCTTGTACAGAACATTAACCATTTTCATGCTTATTTCAGCAAAGTCTTACCTACACAGTAGTTTCACATACTTAGAACAACAGCACAGATTTTATCCATGGGTCATACTTATCCTTGGAAAGAAATACTTACACTCAAACCTCATGTCAAAAAATATGGCTTCCGGTCCCAGCCAACTTTGTTTTTGCATCTCACAATATTTCTCAGTTGAGATTTCAAATATTGGAGCAGGTAAAACATCCACGAAGGGGAGGGGACCATGTGAAATTACTCAAAGAGTGTGAGTCATGGTGGATCCACAATCTAAAGAGTCTGTCGCCATTAGGTGTAAATCGCAACTGTGCTTTTTTTTTTCATGAATATATTGTATCTAAATTATTTTATCTCTTACAGACTTGCTGACAGTTTTTATGCATCAAGGGTGAGATAATATTTCATATCATCATTTTCATCTATTAATATTCCCTGCCATACAATTTCATATTTATGTAATTTCTCATCTCAGTCTTCATATATAGATCATTTCCTGTGTGTTACACAGTTTTCTTTATACTCTTAACCTTACTTTTAATTTTAGTCTACTCATTACACAGCTTTTGGATCCCATTGAACTATATTTTAGATCCAGATTTATGCTGGGAGTTTATTGAGAAGAAATATGTTGCATGTTTTAGATCCATTTTTGCTTTAAGTCATTACTACATAATTGTATACATGTCGTGTGATCCCTTAAGCAAGATGGCGCTTTATGAAACATGAGTGCGCTACTGCACATTCGCAGGTTTTGTAACATCACACTATAGCTTCATTCCTCTATGAAGATGTCGACAATGACACTACTGCGATGCGCATGTGTTTCGCGCCTGTGCAATGTAGATTTAACCCCTTAAGGACCCAGCCTGTTTTGACCTTCCTGACACAGCCCTATTTTTGAAATCTGACATGTGTCAATTTATGTGAGAATAACTTTTTGACACTTTTACCTATTCATGTGATTCAGAGATTGTTTTCTCGTGACACATTGTGCTTTAAGTTAGTAAGAAATTTTTATCCATACAATCCTTGTTTGTTTGTGAAAAATATCAAAATATCATGAAAATTTGGAAAAATTAGCGATTTTGAAAGCTGCAAAATTTCTGCGTGCAAGACAGATAATTATTCACCACAAAATAGTTTATAACCAGCATCTACCATATGTCCACTATAGGTTGGCATCATTTTTTAAATGTCTTTTTTTTTTTTTTACGACATTAGAGGGCTTAGAAATTTAGTAGTAATTTCTCACATTTTCAAGAAAATTTGCAATATACATTTTTTTAGGGACCACTCCAGTTCTGACGTGGCTTTGAGGGGCCTGCATGTTAGATACCCCCATAAGTGATGCCATCTGAGAAACTAGACCCCTTAATGTATTTACAACACTATTTAGGAAGTTTCATAACCCTTCAGATATTTCACAGAAATTAAAGCAAAGTGGAGGTGAAATTTCAAAATTTCACTTTTTTTGCAGATTTTCAATATTTATCCATTATTCACTGGAATACGGTAAATGTGACTAGGTAAATGCAACTTAATATCAATTCCCCCAGGTCTGCCGTTTTTAGAGATATCCCATATGTGGCCCTAGTGCATTATTTGGCTCACCCATAAGCCCCAGAATAGGAGGAGCACCTACTATACTCTGGGGTCTCATTTTCAATACGATTTTATTGAGGCGCCATTTCAGGTTTGGGGACACCCTAAGGTGCTAAAACTTAATAAACACCCCTAAATAGACCGCATATTGGAAACTACACCCCTTAATGAATATATCCAGGGGTGCATTGAGTATATAGACCCCACAGGTGATTCACAAATTTTTTTTAGCATAAGGCTGTGAAAATTAAAAATTTTTTTTTTTCAATAATCTGCAATTTTAGCTTAAAATGTTTCATATATACAAGGAATCCTGGAAAAAAGAACCCTAAAACTTTGTTAAGCAATTTCTTCCAAGTTCGGCAATACCCTACATGTGGGTGTAAACTGCTGTTTGGGCGCATGGCAGGGCGTATAAGGGAGGGAGCGCTATTTGGCTTTTGGAACGCAGATTTTGGTGGGGCCATGTTGCATCTGCAAAGCCCCCAAGTAGCAGAACAGGCGAAACCTTCCAGAAGTCGCCCCATTTTGGATTCAACACCCATCAGGGATCTCATCTAGGGGTGTACTGTGCATTTTGGATGCACAGGTGTTCCATAGTTTTTTTTTAGCATTGGGCAATGAAAATGGGAGGAAAAACGCAGTTCGGTCATTGTTTTTTGAGTTTCAATTTTACAGCATTCGCCGTGCAGTGTAAATGATGTGATAACTTTACTATGGGGGTCGGTACAATTACAATGATATAGATTTTATATAGTTTTTTCTGTTTTATTACTTTTACACAGTAGAAATTGCGTTTTTATGTTGTCCTATTCTGACAGCCATAACTTTTTTATTTTGCTGTGTGAAGAACTGTGTATGGGCTTATTTTTTGCGGGATGAGTTGCAGATTTTATTGGTACCATTATGGGGTGCATATGATGCTATGTTCACTTTTTATTAAGGTTTTTCTGAGATGTTTTGAACAAAATACAGCAATCTATTTGTATTATAACTTATCAATTGTATATGCAGATGATGATATATAGGTCTTAATGAAGTCTTTTATGAGAAATATACACCCACTAAGGGTATTTTTACACTGAGTATTACTCTCATATACATGTGACCTTTCACCTATCTCACATTACCCTATTTGTTTCTATACACTGTCTTGTAACTTGTTTGTAATGTTTATGCGCCTCTTTGTATTCAACTATGGGATCTCTTTTTCTGTAAATGTATGTGATTTTTTATAATTATTTAATAAAGAATTTTGGTATTAATTGGTGGTGGATTAAGCTCCTTCCATTTTTTCTATATGTGTAAGTTCTATACCTGCCTATAGCCTGCCTAGGAAGACCTATACCTGCCTATACCCTGCCTATAGCCTGCCTAGGGGGACCTATACCCTGCCTATAGCCTGCCTATAGCAAGCCTAGGGGACCTATACCTGCCTATAACGACCTATACCTGCCTATAAACTGCCTAGGGGGACCTATACCTGCCTATAACCACCTATACCTGCCTATGGGGGCAATTACCTGCCTATAACCTGCCTATGAGGACCTATATCTGCCTATAACGACCTATACCTGCCTATAACCTGCCTATGGGGACATATAGCTGCCTATACCAGCCTATAACCTGCCTATGGGGGACATATAGCTGCCAATATCTGCCTATGGGGGACATTAAACTGCTTATACCTGCCTATATCTGCCTATGGGGGATATTAAACTGCCTATACCTGCCTATGTAATTTTATTGGTATCTATTTTTATTTTTAAAATTCACCAGTAGCCGCTGCGTTTTCCACCCTAGGCTTATACTCGAGTCAATAAGCTTTCCCAGTTTTTGTGGCAAAAGTAGGTGCCTCGGTTTATACTCGGGTCGGCTTATACTCGAGTATATACGGTACATATATACAATCATGTCTATAATTAATGTATATGTTTATTGAATAATGATACATATATTATCATGTTAACAGCAAATTTATGTATTTATTTAATTATGAGATACATGATTGAATTCATTTAGAGATGGACGAATTTCTCAAAAATTCGGTTCACCAGATGCGACTAATTTTCTGCAAAAATTTGTTTAGACTGGAATGTATTCATGTTGAATCGCATTAACAAAACAGCTATTTCCTGGCTGCGGAGAGCATGTATGGTGTTGTAGAACATTGTGCTATGCTCAAATATGCACAGGGAGCGTGGTTTGGTCTTGAAAAAATGCTGTGTTTTAGTATGGCACGCAGATGACAGCCGCCTCTCTTAGAATCGCTTCACACTTCCCTTATCTGGGTAGTTAAGGGGGAAAAACTGAGCAAATAGAAAAAGTAAGAATGCAGCTTGACAAGGTCATGTCAGCACCAGCTAGAAAGAACCAAGCTCAGGGCCAAGATCCTGCTATAGTAAAATAACGCACTCCTTTTACACCGTCATGAGATGATTCCACAGATTATGACAGAACCTGTTCTGTTAAACACTGATACATGTAGAGCCCCCCCCGAAAGAGTGGAGATGGTGTCGGCAGTAATTTTGTGTTGACGTCACTGATCATTTTGCCCTTCTTTTGATCCGTCAGTGTCCCGTTTCAATGGGTCAACAATCCATTAGTATTGCTAAAGCCAAAAACAAACAGAAGTTGATCCAAAACAGAGATGACCAGTAAATGGGATATTTGCATGTCTTCTGTGTTCTGTATCCACTCCTGCTTTTGGTACCCAAATCATCAGACAATCCTGATGCAAACAAAGGACCATGTCATACTGGCCTTACGGCTACAATCTGTTGTTTGTCCTTTTCATTCCTTCTGACAAACTAAAAGAAGGGGAAAACCAAACATAGTTGCAACTTCATAGAGTAGTGGCGGGTGGAAACAGCATCAGGAAACCCCAGGAAAATCAGAAGGCCACAGAGTGGCACAATGACAGAGTGTGGAGGTGGCAGCAACATCAGTAGGCCACAGAGTGGTATAATGACAGCGTGTGGAGGTGGCAGCAACATCAGTAGATCACAGAGTGGCAATTGACAGATTGAGGAGGTGGCAGCAACATCAGTAGGCCACAGAGTGGCACAATGACAGAGTGTGGAGGTGCCCGCAACATCAGTAGGCCACAGAGTGGAAAATGACAGATTGAGGAGGTGGCAGCAAAATCAGTAGGCCACAGAGTGGCACAATCACAGAGTGTGGAGGTGGCAGCAGCATCAGTAGGCCACAGAGTGTGGAGGTGGCAGCAACATCAGTAGATCACAGAGTAGCAATTGACAGATTGAGGAGATGGCAGTAACATCAGTAGGCCACAGAGTGGCACAATGACAGAGTGTGGAGGTGGCCGCAACATCAGTAGGCCACAGAGTGGAAAATGACAGATTGAGGAGGTGGCAGCAAAATCAGTAGGCCACAGAGTGGCACAATGACAGAGTGTGGAGGTGGCAGCGGCATCAGTAGGCCACAGAGTGGCAATTGACAGATTGAGGAGGTGGCAGCAACATCAGTAGGCCACATAGTGGCACAATGACAGAGTGTGGAGGTGGCAGAAACATCAGTAGGACACAGAGTGGCACAATGACAGAGTGTGGAGGTTGCAGCAGCATGAGTAGACCACAGAGTGGAAAATGACAGATTGAGGAGGTGGCAGCAAAATCAGTAGATCACAGAGTGGCAATTGACAGATTGAGGAAGTGGCAGCAACATCAGTAGATCACAGAGTGGCAATTGACAGATTGAGGAGGTGGCAGCAACATTAGTAGGCCACAGATTAGCAAATGACAGATTGTGGTGGTGGCGGCAGCATCAGAAGTCTACATAATGGCATAGTGAAGAGTGGGGAGGTGGGTGGAAATTCCAGTCCCTGGTTAAGATGGTGGGTGGTAGATGGAGCAGCTGGCAGCAGATATGTGGCATCAGGTGGGTGGCAGCATCAGAACAGTAGCTGAGGCAGGTAGCCAGAAGAATCCAGACTCATTTCTCAAAGTCCTGGTGAGGCGTCATGGCTGATCTAATCTGATGCATAAGGCATTGGTGTATGGAAATCCTGGCCGATCATCTTGACAAAGGTGAGCCTCTCCACATTTCGGATGGACAAGCAAGTTCTCCTTGGTGTAACTATGGCCCCCACACCACTGAACACCCGCTCTGATGCCACACTACTAGCCAGGCAGGAAAACTTCTCCAGTGCAAACTCGGCAAGTTGCGGCCACACATCCAATTTGGCTGCCCAGTAGTCCAGCGGATCTTCTATGAGGGGTGGCAGAGTGCTGTCCAAGTAGATCACCACCTGCTGGTTTAGGGTTTGCACCAGATCCTGCTGCTACTACTGGTGAGTACCCTCCTCACTAGGCGGGTGAAGGAAGCTGCTCATCAATGACTCCAAAGTTAGGCTGCTGCTGATGGAGCTGGTACTGCTCCTACCCCCCCACCCACCTACAGCAGCCATGGCAGTGGTATGTGAGGGATGAGGAACCCCCCGGTCAGACCTGCCAGAGGATGGACAATGGCGCAGATAGGCAGCGGCCAACTGACTACAGAGGATTCTCTATAGTACTTGAGTTTGTCCTCCCTCACAGCAGGTGAAAAAAGGCTCCCATTTTGGACCGGTAGTGAGGGTTCAAGAGGGTGGAGAGCCAGAAGTCATCCTTCTGTCGGATGGTGACTCATTGGCTGTCACTAGCCAGGCCAATCAGCATGCTGCGGGCCATCTGCGCAAGTGACTCTGAGGGACTCCCTGCCTCCATCTCCACTGTATACTGCCATGGTGTGTCTGGGTCATCTGCCTCATCTTCCTCATCTCCCTCTACCTTCTTCGGCTGCTCCTGCTCCTCCTCTCCTGTCACCCGAGTAGAAAAAACACTCATTTCGCCAGACACTGCTTGTGCTCCAATGTCCTCCTCCTCCAATTCAGCCTCCACCGGACTCATGTAGCCGTGAGATGTCGTCGCTACGTCTCCAGTCCCCTGACCAGACAGATTTTGCAGCAACTCTTCCAGGAAATGAAGAGTATATCAGACTATATTGGGGGAGGCTGTTCTGCTGCTGCAGCTCAAGGAGGGTGTGCTTGGCTTTGCAGGAATGGATGAGGTGCATGCACAGTGTCCTGGCCATATTTAGAATGTGTTAAAGATGGGTGGAAGACTTGAGGAACCGTTCGACAACCAGATTGAACACGTGCACCATGCAGGGCACATGGCTCAGCCCTCCTCGGTGCAGCGTGGACATCTTCCATTGTTCCTTCCATTGTCTGGCACCATGGTTCCAATTTGCAGTTGTTGCAGAGAAAGCCACACATTGATTTCGTGTTGCATGACGCGGAGCAGTTCCTCCCCTGTATGACTTTGTTCGCCAAGTCAAACCAGATGTAGAACTGCGTGACACCGCTGTGCCCTACACATGTGGTATGATGGAGCAGCACTTAGACTTGTGGAGGCTGAGGTGGTGGTGGAGGAGAAGGCGGATATTGTCGTAGCATCAGAATTTTGACAACGTAGAGGAGAAAGCGGCGTCTCCTGTCCAAGTTGCTGGTGTGGCTGAGCAGGAAGCACATTCAACCAGTGGGCCGTAAAGGACATGTACTGTCCCTGACCATAGTTACAGCTCCACACATCCACGCTGCCGTGCACTTTGGAAGAAACCGATAAGCTCAAGGACTGGCCCACCTTCTGTTCTACATACTTGTGCAGGGCAGGTACTACCTTTTTCAAAAATAAATAATGGCTTTGGACTCTCCACCTCGGATCGGCACCGGCCATTAATTCTCTGAACGGTGCAGAGTCCACCATTTGGAAAGCGAGTGACTGCAGTACCACTTACTTGGACAGGAGCACGGTCAGCTTCTGCGCCTTAAGATGGTTGGAAGCATACTGCTTTCTCTTGGCAATAGCCTCAATGAACGACTGCTGGCGCCATGAATGGTGAGGAACAGGATCATCTGGACCGGTAGATAATGGGAAAGAGAAACAGCTCCCTTCTGCAGAGGTTATGGAACCTTGACTACCTGAAATGGGAGGCGTGCCACTGGTTGCTGCTGCTGCAGCTGGATGGACCACCACATCTGAGACACGTTTCTCCCAGGCAACTGGATGGTGACGCTGTATGTGTTGATGCAGGGCCATGGTTCCAACTTAATGTCTCTGGCCACGTTTTACATTCTGCCCACAGATTCTACATATGGACATGTTCGGCTCCTCCAATGTCTTGGCAAAAAACTGCCACACCGCCGAGTAGGTGATTTTACCACCAATGCTCCACACTGAGTGACTATTACCGCCGCTGCCTCTGTGAGCCCCTGTCCCGCTGCTTTCTTGGACCTGCGAAGCAGATGGTCTAACCCGTGACCGTTTGGCTCCTGACCTCACGCTCCTGCCACCCTGCTGACTCACGGTCACACTAACGACATGCTGGCTGTGCCGCTGCCTGACGCGCAAACTGACGCCCTCTTCTCCCAACGATGATGATGAAGCCCTTGCTTCACCCGGCTCAAAAGTGCAATCGGCTACATCGTCATCTATTGGTGTTTGCCCGTCACTGCTGTCTTCCTCAATGGTCTCGGTAAGCAGAGCCTGACCGCTCACAACATAACCTCCCATGCCACTCTCCACATCAACAGTGAACTACATCACTACATGAACGCCTCCTGCCGGAAGCAGCAGATGTCTGCCCTACCTCTTCGCTGCCAAGTAGCTGCTGACTGTCCTCAAATAGCTCGTCCTTGCAATATAGTGGCGCAGAGCCCAGACCACATAGTAGTTCTTTGGGTGAGGGAACCAAATGGGACAGAGGCGGGTTGAGGACAGGTGAGGGCCCCTGAACTGCCCTCGGTCCATGCCAACTAAGGGTTGTGTCTGATGAACCCAACGACTCTTTCCTGGGGTTGTCAGATGTCATCTGGGGGGAAGTGGATGACCTAGTCAACCAATCAAGAACCGTTGGCTTGTTGATCAACATACAGCCGCTAGATAACACTGGTAGCTCTGGCCTCACCAAGTCACATGTGCTGTGATGTCCCCTTACTGTGCTGCGACCTGTGACTGCTCCAGAAAACATTTGTGCCACTGCCACTCGTATGTGAAGGACTTGCCACCTCTCTGTCTGATATATTGTTTGATCAAATATTTACAATACAACAGACACCGTTTACTGAAGATGTCTGTATATGATAAATACACTCTGTATTTGACTCTAATTCCCCTACAAACAAGAGGATAAATTGACCCTTAGTATAAAAAACCCTGCAGAATGAACCAGATGGAATTCAGGCATTTATGAGGGAGAAATACACAACCTGTATTTGACTCAAATTCATCCACAAACAAGAGGAGAAATTGACCCTTGGTATAAAATAGCCTACAGAATTCACCAGATGGAATTCAGGTGTGTATGGGGTAGAAATACACTCCTTGTATTTGACTCAAATTACGCCATAAACAAGAGGAGAAATTGACCCGTGGTATAAAATACCCTACAGAATGAACCAGATGGAATTCAGGCGTGTATGGTACAGAAATACACACCCTGCATTTGACTCAAATTCCCTCACTAACAAGAGGATAAATTGACCCTTGGTATAACATACCCTACAGAATGAACCAGATTGAATTCAGGCGTGTATAAGGCAGAAACACACAACCTGGATTTTATGGAGCATACCCCACAAACTAAAACAAACAAAATAAAAAACGCTGGTTTGTAAATGACACACACTCGTGAAGGTCTTTCAACCCAGTAGCTTAAAAAAATGGATTTGTTTTGCACAGAGTGCAATATAGTGCTGCGGCAACCAAATACTTATTGACAGGAGGCACACTGACAAATGGCAGAATTTAAGATGGCTGCCGTATTTATAGGGCTGTGACGTTACAGAAGCCCGCTGGCTGCTGACGGGCTTCGTGTCTGCACATGACATTGAGGGTGTTCCTATCTTCCTCCCATAGTTCTCTGCCCCATGTCACGCCATGTGCTCGCAGCCATTTTAGAAAAAAACTATTCGTTCCCCCAAATCACCATGAACTTCGCCTTCGTGCAGAATCGAATTTTCCCTGAAATTCTAAACGAATTCCACTTCATTAGAATCGATTCGCCCATCTCTAAATGCATTAATTTGATCCTAGTTCATTATAATGTACACTGATTATTTGATTTCTTATGTATTTTGATGAATGTATATATTACAATCAAGATGATAAATTTATTTTTATTGTTTTTTGTACCAACTCATTTGATAAAGGTCATTGTATGACCAAAATGTTATGCTAAAAGTCACAATTGGAGTTGATATTTATGCGTATTCTAAAATAAAAGTGAATCAAGTACTGATAATTGTGCTGTTGATCTTTGTATATGGATAATTGGATATCTTTCAACTTGGGAAGTGCCGAGTAACAAAGATTTGGATGCTTTAGAGCATGGTGTACAGTATTGCATTCTTGTGTAGATAATTGTAACAATGTAAAATCAAATATGAACCCCCAAATGATGTCAAGCTGCCCTGCACAAAAAAAAAAAAAATCTAATGCAGCTACATCAAGATTAAAATTATGTGGGATCACAAGGTAACAAAATGTCATGCTTCCTGAGAAGGGACATTTTTAACTTGATTGAATGGGGTGTTCTGAAACTGATTAATGTTCCTCATGATTAAAAACAGAACAAACAAAAACCCTCTTGTTTCAGTGCTGCGAATGTCCTGGTGATCCTGGCCGATTACAACATCATTCAATGTTTGCGTTACCTTGCAGCCATAGTGGTCACATGGGGTGCATTCAGCAAGAGATCTCTGCAGTTTGTGAATTATTGCCGGGTCACGTTAAGATTGAACAGTAGCAGTAGTTTACATGGTAAGGTTTTATTTACTCTGTTTCTAATCATGCCTTAACTGACCGACAAGCATTAAATAGTTTCCAAACACCCTTTAGGTTGACCATGTAATTAAGAAATGAATATATATATATATATATATATATATATATATAAATAGTGAGCAGGAGCTGCTCTTGGACACCATCTTGGCCACGCTTGGCTTCTGGGATCGCTCTTTCGTAGGCTCCAGTTTAACACTGGCCTCAGCCAGCTTTATTGAGGCACAGCAGAAACAAACAAAACAAACAAAAACCTCAGGCCATCTGGCCACTGACTAAACACGTTAGTCTCCCGCTATACGTGGCCTGGACCTAGCGTCCAGTACCACTAATGCACCTCAGATTTCACCAAATGGTATAGGCTTCCATCAGCCTATTGGGGGCCAGAACTCTCTCCTCAGCTCTGCTGCTCCAACATCCAGGTAGCAGACCATGCCCCCCAATAACCTGGTTATAGGCCTCCAGAGATGTGTCCAAGACCTGGCCTGGAACACGGGGAGTAGACGCCCACCCAATGCATTGTCTACTCCCAATAAGAGCCGACCCAGGAACGGCTGAAAAGCCAAACTAATCATAACTTAGTGTGGCTGACAACTCATATGGCTGGCTCCTATCCCACCAAGGCCAGGTAACCTTGGTGGCGTGTGTCTTGCAGATCTCCGGCTGCTCACCCTCTAGTGGCAGAAATATGTGACTACCAGCAGTCGCTCTGCCACATATCCCCTCCGCCCCCCTTTGATAAAGGCTGTAGGCCTTTCTCACCTTGCACAGGCTCCCTCTGGGGTCAAGCTCCTTTTTTGGGGTGATGTCTTCCCGATATCTTCAGGGACAGAGATGAAATTTTTCACATACATAGCTGTGGGCTCATCCCATGCATTTACCCTACATCGGGCGACAAACTGATCATAGCCACTTTTTACAGGTGGCACAACCCATACACGATCTGCAACAAGGATGTCATCACACAGAGCCCGCATGCCGACATTCACAGGGTTCCTACTCTCAACCCCATTACCAGCGCTATCAGACCTTGTAGGCTGCATACATATACCGACTACCTTGGCATAGTGCCCACTGGTCATAGTTTTCACTATCTTGGGTCTCGCATAAGCAACAGGCCCCTGGTTAGTCCCCACAACCACACTAGCATCACAGGAAGCAGTAAAGACAGCAGACTTCTCAGGGTCTCTATCCACCATGGCCACTTGGGGCGCACCTGAGCCCAAACCTGCTACCTCTTTGTCTGCAGGATTATGATGAAACCACAACCTCTCTGTAGTACAAGTCCTCCGGTCCTCACTGACCACCTTAGTGATGATAACCTCCACTGCAGTAGGACCGACTGTGGCACCATGTACCTCTGTGCCACCCCTAACCTGTAATTCAGCGGTCACTGGGTTATTACAGACCACCTCACAACTAGCAGGCATGCTAATAATTTCACAGTTACTATGGACAACCTCGATAGACACATTGTCCGCCATTATGACATTACCTGGCACCTCACCAGTGTCAGAGGACACATTCTCCTGTGAACACCTCTCACTGGCTATGTCGAGCAGCAGTCCCTCTGCCATAACCTTCTCTAAAGAAGAATGCTCCTCTTCTTTCAGGAATACTCCTGCATCTTGCTCACCACCGAGTTTGCTGGAGTCTATAGCGGACCTATTTACAACCGGGGTATCATTCATTTCAACACCAGTAGGTGCAGTGGACATCTGGCTACACATGGCTCCCACCTGGAGGTCGACAGAAACCATAGGGCATGCCACCTCTGTAAGACTGTTAATATTTTCCTTCATAACCTGTCGAGAAGATGTATCAGTTGCCTCAACACCAAGCACCTCTTTACCGTCTGAGGATTCAAATACATTCACCTGCCCCTCACAAGTGCCTGAGCGAACCATCTTCTCTGCTGAATCCTGCAGCTCACTTTTTCTGTCACCACTATCACTGCAGTCCCTGTGACCCTTGCAGTAAAAACTACTGGACATACCGCAACCAGGGGAACATGTGATCACAGCATGACCTTTCTCGTCACCCTCTATAGTGTCACAATCTGGATCTCCATAACAGATATACTGCTCAGGGCTGCACACAGAATCTGTCTCAGCATATGTTTTCTTTACAAACGTATTTTCATCACTCTCTGAGGCCTCATTCATGCAGGCATACATTGCACTGGGGTCTGGACACACCCTCATTAAACTAGTCTCCTCACACATTGTAGGAGAGTAATCATTCCCAAGATTCTCCTGTTCCCTTCCAGGCCGCACACTGAAACAGGAAAGCTCCTCTCTAGGACCAAGAGCAGTCAAACAGAACTGGTGACTATCAATCACTGGACACGGATTACCTACAACTTGCAGGCTACCATCAGGTACACGTGCTTTGCTGGGGTCGCTGGTAGACACATTTATGAACTGGACTCCAGACACCTTGCACACTTCTGCTGGGCACTCATATTCATAGGTTTCCACAACTGGAGATGCAGAGGACACCTTGTTGCTGGGGCAACCATATTAGCTCCTCCTGAGTCTGTAGTGTTAACCCATGTCTCCATATTGTCACACACCCCAGGACACGCTCTCTGCTATAGTCTCAGCACTGTCAATCATGACCTCTAGGGGCATACTTGAGCTTGTCTGCTCTACAGTTGGGGCTGGCACTGCTTCAGGAGTTAGTTCACACTCTGCCTTTACTGCATGCCTAGCCCTGACAGCCATAACCTCCAGGGGCACACATGAGCTGCTCTCCTCTACTGTTATAGTATTTTTAGAAGCAGGTTCACACATTGCAGTAACCAATGCTAACTCTGTGACTCCACCAACAACCCCCTGCTCCAGCTGGATGACATCACTATTGGTTACAGGTACATTTAACCCATTATTAACATTTTCAATAGGCATTATTGCAAATGTGTCATAACCATTAAGTTTATCAAACTCTGTAAGTCCATTAATAGTCCCACTACCCTAAGGATTCTTCTCCTGTCTAGGCTGTACATCCAGACACACGTTTAGCGCAACTTGGTTAATGTTCAACGAATCAGACACCAACATCTGAGGGACTTGCATATACAAGTCATCAGGCCTGTCCCTTTCCAGCAGTGGCACCGCACACTCAGGAGGCCCTTTCCAAAAACAAGCATATACTTTTGCCTTTGCTGTCCCCCATAACTGCCAGAAATATGGAAAGCTTCTGCCAAGTATTATCTCCACCTGGAGCTCCTCGCACACCTCAAGCACATGCCTGACATTCCCAAAACCCGTTTCCAAATATATGGCAACAGTCTTAACAGTTTCTGGTCGGGTCTTCATAAAGGGTATAATGTCCAGTTGCACTCTGGAGGTCGTTTGGCAACAGTCCAAATCAACCAATAGTGGGATGCCACCCACTCGTAACTCCAGGTTTCTTACTGGCAGCTCCTCATGCAGGACTAAAGCAGCCACCTGCTGCTGTAGAGATGGGTTGCTCCTGGTAACATCCGAACCCCAGCCTCTCAAGGAATTTTTTTCCCCGACGGGGGCCTACCCTTTTAAACGGGACCTCACAGCTGCTCTCCGCACGGGGGCTGGTTCCTCGAAAAAACGACTGTATCTCGGGACCTGGGCCCCCCCTGCCCCGTTCTGGAAGAACCCAACGGGTGATGGATATACGACTTTCCTTTTTTCGGAAGACCTCCGGGCCTTTGTACCCCCACCCCTTCAGTACCGACCCTTTGGGGGGGCTGTTGAGCCTTCCTTTCCTGTTCGCTGAGTATAAGAAAGGGAGGGCCCGCGCACGGGCTGATGCTGCTGGAATTGGGGGGACACTAGGCCATACTTCTTAGCAGGGAAATGGCCCGCCAAAGTACTTTATCAGCTCTCCCTGGGGGGGAGAAAAAAAAACTCGGGCAGAAAACCGTCTCTTCACTGGGGCTCCCCTTCCTCTAGAGACACCTTTAACAATGAAAAAGTCTTTTGCTCCTTTACAAGTAAAAGTTTGGGGCCCTTTAAATTTTGCTGCAGCAGTCCCATGCACTTTCACCCATGCCATGTATATTTTGCCAATAAGGCCTAGTCAGTGTCAATTATGCCCACATCCTCCACCTATGTAAAAGGGAGTTTTTTTCTGGACCCCATCTTCGAAACGTTGGCTTCTGATCGGCCTTTCATAGGGGAAGGGGCACCAGAAAACCAGCCCCATTTTAAAAACAGGGTTTTAGCCATTTTTAAATTAAACACAGCAAAACAAACAATCAAAAAAAAACCCGGGCCGTCTAAAAAAAATAATCCCTCTCTATACGTGGCCTGGACCTAGCGCCCCTGTATCACTAATGCACCTCAGATCTCCCCAAAATGGTAAGGGTTCCTCAGCCTTTTGGGCCCAAAGGCTCCTCCCACTCTGCTCTCCAACATCCAGGAGCGACCAGCCCCACAATAACCGGAACCGGGCTTTTAAGGCCCCCAGAGGGGGGCCAAAACCCCCTTTAACAGGGGGAGTGCCCCCACCCAAGCATTGTCTACTCCCAATAAGAGCTGAACCAGGAATGGCTGAAAAGCCAAACTAATGAAAAACACTCCCAAACCACTTAGTGTACAAAACCAAAGGGTGGCTCCTTTTTCCATAGGCCAGGGTCCCCTTTTGGGGGTGTGGGTTTTGCAGATCTTGGCTGCCACTATAATAATAAAATATATAATATATAAATAATATATATATAATATATATAATAAAATATATATTTAAAATATATATATATTTATAATTTTTTAAATAATATAAACCCCTCTTCCCCTGTGACTGGCAAAATTTCAGGACAGGGGAACGCAAAATACTAACTGCAAAAAGTTGTGTTAAAAGCTATGGGTTTTGGAAGGGCCCTGGTGCCTCCCCTGTTGCATTTTTTCCCAAGAAACCTATAGATCGAATTTTTATTTTTCAATATATGCTCTAAGTATCCCCCCTTCCCTGGCGGGCACATCATTTAGTGAATGGGGAACAGAGCAACAAGAGCCCCAAAAAGAAATTGGGAAAAGGAGAAACAAGGGGGGAAACCCCAGATTGGGGGCCCAATTGCTGGGTGTTTTGGGAAAAAAAGGGGGCCCTAACTGCAAAGAACAATTTTTTTGGAACATGGGGAAGTAAAAGGGGATGAAAATTTGAAAGCTTAATTTTTTAAAAAAAGGGAAATGGAAAAAAAATAATATGAACCTGGCAGGGAGAAAAATTGCACGAATTAAATCTGGGACTTCGGCTCAGACGATTGAGGCATTTCTTACTCAGGCAATGAGACAGAAAGAGAAAGAGTTGTCATTCTGGCTAGCCATAGGATCGCAAAGTAAATAAAGAGTCCCTAGCACATCAATGATGTTGCCATGTCCATCCGCATCAGAGGAAGATACAATTGTCACGTCAGAGGAGGTGCCTGGGGGCCCGCTCCACCCGCCCCCTGTCCCTGCCTACTTGGGGTGTTGCCCTAGGCGGGAGACCCAACTGGACGACACCCCTACGTGCTAAGTGCAGGGCCGTCAGGAAATCAAAGTCCAAATCCGGGCAGTACAGTACGGGAAGAATGCCAAGAAACGAAAACCAAAAGAAAAGGTCAAAAAAAGCCGGGGTCCAAACAGGCTGTCAGGAAGCACTGTACAACTTCCGGAGGGCAAAGGCCAGGGTCATAAGCGAGCCGAGGTGTAAATCATGATAGCAAATTAAACAACGGAAACACAGGATTATCAAGGGGAAACCTTTATCTCAGGCAAGGATGAGAGAAATGAGGGAGTTAAAATGATTACCCAGATCCACGTCCCCGCAGAAACGAATGGTGCGGCGCTTCCGGGCCATCCTATTGCCAGTGCAACACACCCACTGACTATGATTAAGGAGCTGACGCTGTCAGTCCAAAGCTCATTAGCCTGGCTTTTCCTGGGTGTGTCACTGACTAGAGGAGATATACCCCTACCGGTGCTTTCTGCTTCACGCAGGAAACGTGCGCCGTGACAGAACCACCCCCTTATAGGAGGGGGCCACTGGACCCTTCCCTGGTTAGGTTTTGTTTCCGGGATGTGGGATTACGTTGAATTTTCCCTGATCAGGAGATTCAGGCCTGGATGAAACTGACTGGAAACCCACCTACCTCTCCGTCCTGAACATAAACCCGCCATTGGACAAGGTACTGCAAGGACCAATTCGTGTCACTTCTATGTGGATTCACGATCGGGGCAACGTTGCATATTCCACTGACCCTCTACCACTAACGAGGAGGAGGGGGAATCGAAGGTGAAGTTGTAGGAGATGAAATGTTACCTCCTATTATATATGACCTGGTAAAATTTATGAACCCGGAGTGGAGGTAACTAGAGACGTCATTCCACCAGGGTTCACTAGTCCTGACCCCATAATGGACCCAAAAATCGTGAGCTAATTTGCCTGCAAGGCACTTTTAGGCGAAGATTATCAGGTGGAAAACCAAACATTATATCCCTCCACAGCAAAACCACTAGAGCAAAGGCTCTTATTGCACTCCATTGTCTTTTATGGATGCTCAGGCGTTGACCAAGTTCTTCAGAACGTTGGGACCCAGACTGTGCACAGATCTGTTAACGATAGCAACCCCACCCCATTGTGATTCCGGACGTGGTGGCAGGAACATGAATGCATATCACGGTTGGAAACCATAGTTGCAAAAAAACAGTAAGAGACCTCAGATGACTATTAGCCAATTATCTAATCGTCAAATTCTTACTAACGGTAAGTATTGTAAACCCAATCCGCCTGTTGATCGAGACAAAACAACGAAGTTTTATGTGGGGGGGGGGGGGGTAACAGATTATTCAGCCTCTCCCGTCTGCCCATTAACTCAGGTGGTAAAAGCAGAGGAGAAGGTATATTGGTGATACCCAGATCCTTTACAGAGAGCATCTCCAGAAACCGGACACAAAGTCGCGGACAACGCTCCTGTCAGAGAACAATATCTCAGGTAAACCCCTTGAGTTTGACAATGTTATTGATGAAAAGCGTCTGCAAGCTTCCTTGGGATACGGCAAACCTCTTAGTGGAACCAATGACACATCTTACCTAAAACGATCCACCACCACCCTAAATGACCGTCATACCCCAGAGGTAGGAAGATCTGTCCATAAATTCCAAGGAAAAGTGGGATCCTTGTGGTTCTCAGATATGGGACGAGTACATAAGATCCCCAGGAGGTCGAGAGTCAGGGACAATTTGCCCGATCACAAATGATAACACAGAATTACAATCACACGCTAGCCACATAGGCCCTCCCACATCACTATACAAAGTCCACCCAGTAATTCGAGAGATGAACCTCTTTGTGGTGCCAGACACTCCGTGATGTTCCTATCGATACCGAATCATGCAAATTCCTTTAAACAAACGTAGCCGAAACTGTGTGGGTACAAAGACTCTATAAGCCGACTATCAGCAGGTCTCATGTCCTTTGTGTCTTAGTTAAACTCAGTGGCTAAATCGGCGTGACAAGCCGAGACAATTGTCTCCTTGGTAAGTATAGGTACTGAATCCTCCCGAGGTGAGTGACTGGCACAGAACTCTCTAGATAACGCGTCAGCGTAAAACATATTTAGATCCTGGTCTGGGGTATAAATAGATGACAAAATAAAGCGAGTTAAGAACAATGCCCAACGACCCCTCGACGTGGGTTTAAAAAAGTCTTTTAGCGTTCTCTAGACAGGATAAGATTTTTATGAACTGTTAGGAACGTGACTTGGTTTGGGCACCCTCGAGAATGGCGACATCCTCGAAGGTCCCACCTTAATGGCCAACAATTTCACGGTTACCGGACAACATAGTTCCTTTCCTGCTGAGAGAAATACGGGAAAAAAAGCACACGATTGGTGCCAAAGATTTGGTCAGGCGGTCGACCCCTGAGCTAGGACTGCCCCCTGCTTCCGAACTCAGAAGCATCGACGCGTTAACACTCAACGACTAAGGCTTTGTGTATATTCTGCCATGAACCAACACCGGGGCTGTGACAAAACACAGCCTAAGCCTTTCGAAGCTTCCTAAGGCTTCTAGTTGCCATTACAGATATTATAACCCCCATTTTTATTCAATCATTAAGTGCCGAGACGAGAACATAAAAATTTCTGATAAATTTATCGCTAATAGTTAGTATCAAAGCCAGGAACCGCTGCACGGCTTTCAGGGAGGAAGGACGAACCGAATCAAGAAATTGCCTGACACATCCCGGGATCCATAACGTAAACGAGTTAGTAGTCAAACATATCCCAGAAAAGGAACCTCCTGAACCCCGAAAAACACCAATCTCAAGTTTGGACAAATAAAACGAGTTATCCTACAAGATTGGCAAACCTGCCCCAGTATGATAACATGGAACGGCCATCCCTGTGATAAAAATTAAAATTCCATCATGATATACAACAAGTGTTGAGCGATTTTTTATCGACAAAGTTTTGAAATCGGCACGGTTTTTAATTGTGATTCGAAATTTCCAGATCATGCGATTATTAAGGTAAAATCTGTGCATCATCAATTAAGATCTCTCCTAATTCGGGCGCTTCCTGTAATTTTGGGGCGCCAGCAAATCAGATTACAGAATAGATCTGGGTGAGATGTGTTGCGAAGTCATGACAGGGATGTGTATAGGTTGCGATTGGCTGGAAAACTCACATGACCACTCGTTTTATGAATAGAACGCGCGTTTTCCTGTTTCAGCCTCAGTGTCCACTTGCAGCGTCTCATAGGGATAGGACCTGCGCTCAGCCTGTGGCCAAACAGCTCACGAAGATTAACTATTATTCTGCACAGAGAAACACTCTACTATAGCTGTATCCTCTCCAATTTAGTTATGATTAAGAGATATTGAACATTTTTTATGTATTAGCTAGAGAATTTTAAAGCAGCATCTACCGCTGTAAAATTCACGGCGGTGGGAGCGGGGGGGTGGGGCGCCGGGCGAACACAGACTAGCTCCTATCCTATAATAAACACTTGGATAAAGTTTCACCAAGACTTAGTGTAGAACATTGTATTGGAATATCTTTAGTCTATAACAGTTTTGCTATTGAACAATATTTCCTGGATATTGTGGAGCCGATGAACTTATATTGGATACACAACATTTCTAGTACTGCATGGTCTCTTACATTGTTAGCTGTCAAAACTTCCACTTTTGTTATCAATATACATTTCAGATAGGTGTTACATTTTCAATTTTATACCCATTACACACCTGTGACAGTTGATATATTACCACCTGCAGTATAAATACAATACAGCAATCATTGTAAGTCAGCACAGTTTTGTTTGTAGCCAAAAAAACCCGCGTATCGTACGAAACATCACAGTTACGTGTTTTTTTTTTACTTTTGCCCAACCACATTAGTGTCATTGATTGCAGCATTCCTAACGTAAATCTTAAAAACAGCAAATTCTATAATTGCACCACAGGTAATTGAAAGGAGCAAAAAATACGCTTATTCTACCAAAACTAACAGTTACGTGTTTTTTGACTTTTGCACACCAGCATTGTTCATCTGCCGCACATCTAACTAAATTCCTTAAAACAGCAAGACTATACTTCACCACAGGTGAATTGAAAGGTGCAAAATAATAACCGTTTTTTATAATACCAAAACCATAACAGAACGTGTTTTTTGGACTTTGTGCCACACCCCGCATTGTTCATGACGCAGCATCTACTTAATCTTAAAACAGCAAATTCTATATTTCACCACAGGTAATTGAAAGGTTCAAAAAATAAACCCGTTTTTTATACAAAACATAACAGAAAGCGTTTTTTTTGGACTTATAGCACACCCAGCATTGTTTCATTGCTCAGCATGCTACGTAAATCTTAAAACAGCAATTTCTATATACACCACAGTGAAATTGAAGGTGCCAAAAAGTTTCGTTTATTATACCAAAACATAACACTTACGTTTTTTTGACTTTTGCACAACCCAGCATTGTTCATTGACGCAGCATACTAGCGTAAATCTAAAACAGCAATTCCTATATTCACCATAGGAGAATTTAAAGATCAAAAAATACCGTTTATTAACCAAAACATAACAGATGATACGCGTGTTTTTATGGACTTTTTTTATCTTCCCATCCAGATTTGTTGATAGACACCTTGCAGTTAAATTTTAATCCCCAGCAATCTTGTTTTGATTAGAGGGATTTGAGAATAGCTGTGATTTGCCGTCTTTTTATTATAGACTATCCAAAACTATACCATACCTTCTCAATTTTTATATTTCTGAACATGGAGCGAATGCAGGGTGGTAAGCGAGCAAAGAGGTGGGGTAGCACATGAGTAGATGTACGGAGAGAAGTGCTCTCTTCCATGGCAGCGACAAACTCATGCCACGATCGTCAGTTGCAGGACCCTCAGGCCTGTCATCGCTGTCAGGGCCCTTTTAATCTAAGTAACGAACATCGTCCGCCACATCTGTCCTCAGTGTTAATGCAACCTGCATCTAGCAGTCTTACCTCCTCGTCCTCCGCAGTCACGGCACAAAAGTCTTCATCACAATCATCAGCATCCGTACCAACTTGATGCAAACCCAAATGTCAACCTCGTGTACTCCACCACTGTGGCATAATCCAATTGTCTGATGACCTCCTTTGGATGACAAAATTCGGTTGAGGGTCAGAAGGCAAATGTTTAAAAAGATCAAGAGGATGATATTGTCTGCTCTGACGCCCATTTACTGATGCCATCAGAGGAGGAAGAAGGGAAAGCAGGTCAATCGGCAACAAATCCGCGTGGCGTTTGGCAACGCCTTGCAGTGCCCCTTGCTTGTAGCCCCAGCTTCTGGAATGCAGAAAGTCGGACGACCAAGTGTCACCTGTGTTGATAGATGATGATGATGACTGACATGCGTCTCCATCCTGGTCTTTTCCGCAGAATTTGCTTGCGAGCGCTTCCTCAGTGGACGAGGAGGAAGACGATTGTGGGTAGTGTCCAAATACGGGAGTCCCCCCCGCCACAAAAAGGGAGAGGACGGTCAGCAAGAAGTCCCACTGACATGATTCCCCAGCCACGTTCAGCGCATAAACCCCCTCCGCGGCTTATCGCCGTCAAAAAGGTCCAGGACCTCTCAATGCCTTCAAGACTGGGCCTTTCTTGACCAAGCCTCTATCACGCCAGCGAATGTCATATCCCGCCTTGCCGAACACGCATAAGTATAGCAAGAACCTTAAGTGGTTAACCACCACCACAAGTCTGAGTCACATGCAGCTGAAACAAGAGTTTAAATGGAGGAACACATGGCCAAAAAAGGCCAACCGACTCCGTGCCCCAACCACTGTCACACCCTCTGTCTCCCGCCTCCTCCTTCTCCTCCACCCACCAAGCGATCCTCTCAGCGCCCTATGTCTCTCAGAGTCTATGATCAGGATCAGCCGCTTCAATCAGCCTGCCACCTCGCCCCGAGTACCACCATCACCACCAAGACCCATCCCTACCCCTTCTCCAATCCGCCAGTTTTACGACCTGCACGCCGTACACGGCAGTCTAGCAGCCAGCCTTCTGTCTTCCAGTTTTGGGAGCAGAAGAAAGCGACTTAACCCAAACCATCCCAAAGCCAAACTCCTGAATGACGGCAATTGCCAGGCCTTTTGCCTTATAAATGTTGCGTTCCCGTCTGGTGGACCACTGATGGGTTTACGCCACGTCATGCCCTCGCCTGCCCCCAATACCAATGCCAGCAGGCATTTCTTTCGCCAGAAAAGCCGTCCCTGCCCTGGCCAGCCACATTCTTCTAAATTTCAAGCGTGTTGTCTGCATCGATGGCCGGACAAGTCCATCCTCACTCACCGACACATGGACTATTAAGCACTGTCCAGCCTCTATAATCTCTTGTGACACTCAACTGGGTGGAGCATGGGTGGTTCTGTCTCGGGGGTGACGGTGGCCACTAGGCTCGTCGCACGCTCTTCAAAACCGCAGGGATGGTAGCAGGGCTCTTTCCCCCAATTTCCTCTGGTGGCATCACGTGCCCAGAGACAACAGCCGTGTTGAAATTAATCTGCCTTGGAGACCGACTAACACACAGGTCAAGAGCAGTGGATGGCTCTAAAGCGAACCGGAGCGCTGGCAGGTTGACAAGAACCTTGTGCCAGGCAAGTGGTTTGCGATAACGCGGGCGAAATACAGGCTGGCCGCCCTTAAGATCAGGTAGACTGGAGCACATCCCTTCCTGGCACAATGTCATGAACCTAGTCGTCGTCCCGAAATTTCTAAAGAGCTAGCCCAGGTCTGGACTGCCTGCTGAAGAAGGCACGAGGTCTGAGTCGCACTTCCCCGTTTCGCGGGTCCCCTGCTTCGTCCCGCCTGGCTGCGTAGCAGCTCAGCTCGGCCATCACCGCGACAACACGTCTCATTGTTGACGTGGCAACACTCTGGGAATCCACCCTCCACATGCTCCAGCGATTTGTGGCAGCAGCGCAATGCCATTACGCAGTACGAAGTGACACATGGCCCTGACAACGCGGTAACGGACTCCGGGTGTTTGAATACCGAAGTGGGAGGCAGGTGAAAGAGCTCTGCACAACCATCCTTCATTGCCAGTTTCGGAAGAAGCCACCAAAATGGTCAAGTGCGGACATATGCCCTTGTCCATGAGCATTGTGGTGATCTTAGTCTGAATCGATCGTTGGACACTCAGAAACAACAGTCCCCCCCCCAGCGACGGAGGAGGAGATGGACACAGATGCGGGGACGTAGCATTTCTCTCCGTCAAATCCACAAGGCCCGACAGTTTCACAATTTTATCGTCTTTTCATTAGGCAGTGTTTCGGGGTCCAAGACTAGTCAAGGTGCGCAACAGCTCTCAGGGTGCATCATCTCAGTGCAGTCAGGGCTGTGGTTGAAGCCTGTGCAGGAGGCAGCGGAGGAGGAGGTATTCCTAGACACCGAAGTTACCCCAACACTTCCCCCCCTCGCCTGGAAAGATGTTGGCATACGCCAAATTTGCGGCGGAGGAGAAGATTAGGAAGATCCAGTTGCTAGTTGCCCCCTCGACCCAGAGGCTTGGGAAATCAAGGCCTCCATCTCTCACATGATGCCTGGATGCTCCAATACCTCAACATGATCCTCGCATAAGCCATCAAAATGAACAACAAGTTACTGTTGGCGACCCTCCAGGATCCCCTGGAACAAAACCAAACTCAGCACTTACCTTCCAACCCACTCCACCCCAAAAGATAGTCAAATGCAGGATAATGGAGACCTGTTGCTGATTGATCAACAGGAGACATCAGAAGCATCTGCTTTCACATCCCCAAATGTCACGGAGGAAACAACATCAGCTGACGTGACAGCAGGTAGAAGAGCCAAGTAAAGTGCGTAGCGGCACAGCAGAGCCAAGGTGGGTCAGAACCTAATGGGTGACCTCTGGCAATCTTTGTTTACCGCCCGATCACCAACGCAGCAATGCAGGGCACACATCCAACACAGCAGAGATCAGCTTAAATCAGGTTGCACACTATCTGCGTCTCAACGACCGATGTTTTTTGCAGTGTTTCCGTACCCCAATAGACTTCTGGGTATCCAAAATGGACGAAGGCCCGAGCTGGCTTCATCACGCCATAGAGGTTTTGTCTGCCCAGCAACCAGCGTCAAATCAGAGCGGGACCTTCACACAGCCTGGAGGAGTCATTACAGACAAACGCTCTGCCTTTCCCCAGAAAATGTGAATCGATTGAACTTTTCATCAGATTAACAGGCAAGGGATCTCTGATGATGTTGTGGCCCAATTGGCCGAGATCAACCGATTAGTTGGCAGGACTACTTCACATCACTTTTCAAACAGAAAATGGTCCACTTGAAAGAAAACTTTTTTTTTAAAATGACATTTCTTAACTCTCAATTTTTTATCTCCTTTTCCCAACCGTTCAATTTGCTGGTTTTTGCTGTGAGAGACTTTAAAAGACAGCAAGGTTTCAATGAACAACCACCGGTTATTCCCATTTACTCACTATATCTAAGAATTTTTGCCCGCATTGTCATTAGTTTAGAGTCATGTAGCTGTGATATACACAATAAATTATTGACCCTCGGAACAGAATGTGGCTTCTAAGTGGCATTTCTCCCACACACATATTTAAATAGTGGCTGAAAAGTCCATATTTATATTTTTTTGGGGTCATGTAGCCAGTGAGATACAGTAAAAAAAGACAATAACATGGTCCTTTATGAACAGAAATGTGCTTCTAAGTGGCATATTCTCCCTCACATTTATTAACATGTGGCTGAGGAAGTCATTTTAAATTTTTTGGGTAATGCTGCTTTGAAATGCAGCAATACTACAGGTCCTATTATAAAAAAAATGTTGTTTTTACTAACAAGACCATTTGTTCTTCACAATGTCCCCAAAAAATGGCTCAATGGTCATGCTTTGAATTTTGGGGGGCATTTTGGCTGTACATGCAGCTAAACTAAGGTCCTAGTACTAACAAAATGTTGTTTCTAACAGACATTTGTTCTTCACAATTGTCAATGAGTGGCTCAAGGGTGATTGTGCTGTCCAGACAACGAAGTGAATAGTGTAGGTCAGCTGTTAATGTACACATATTGCAAAATGACTTGTATTATCAAGAACTTTAACATAGCTCTATAATCCCTGTATTGAGACAACCCATTTAATATAAATGAAAAAAAGAGCACAAAGAACATGGTTGGGATTCCCATCCTATTTTAAAAGTGTGTTTGTCTAGAATTAACGTACTAAAAAACCTGCAAGTACAAAATAGCTGTAAAAAAATTCCTCTGAATTGTACAAGGGAGGTACAGAAAAACTTGACCCAGATGTACGGTTTTCAGAGAACATGGAGCATGAGCACGGACAGAGAATAAAGTACAGGAGACCATTTCCTTCCAGCACGTGAGTAAAATGAGAAAAAGAATGCCAAGATCAGGGTACCGTTGGTGTAACTGAGCGTTAACCACCAGTATTTCCAAGTGAAGCTCATTGGTCCACACACATATACGGCGGACAAGCGCTACCCCAGGTATTGACTGTGTACTGAGGAAGGCTGGAGTTCTCACCACTTCCGGCTTCCCCCCGCCCCCCACTTCTGCTTCAGCATGACAGTTTTTTCGTTGCTCGCGTCACAGAGCATTTTAACCTGCGTGTTTAATAGATGACGGATGCCAGCCTGGCTCTCTCCCGCACCCACTTGAAACCTCTGGCCCTGGGTCATGCTCGTGGCCCGAGGGCATGACAGGTATAGTCAATGTCCATTTAAACTAAAATGGTTGTTGAAAAGACACCTTTTTCCGGCACTCTTTAAATGTGGTGGGTCATGCAGTTTGGGGCTCATGCTGTGTCCCACCGACAGGTATAGTCAAGTGTCCAGTTCAACTAAAATGTGTGGTAGAAAAGACTCCATTTTTCCGGCACTTTTTAAATCTGGTGGACATGCGGTTTGGGGCTCATGCTGTGGCCCCAGGACAATGCTGAAATTCAATGTCCAGTTCAAGAAAGATGATGTTTCCAAATCATACTGCCTTCTGGCACTTTTCAATTGTGGGTTGATGCAGCGTCTTAAGCAGTCGGCTGTGGTAACAAGGACAGAGGGATAGTGAATGGGGGGGGTCTGACTTTTTGTTCTGTGACTTTATATAACCTAAGTGTGTTGCCCTAAGATGTAGCACGTATCCCATTTGACTGTTGTGGATGTTAAATTTCAGACTTCTCCAGCCTGTTTTGGGTGTAAAAATAAGGTGTTTGCTGGCTTCTCCCATAGACTTTATGGTCATCGCTCATAAAGTCGAGCTCCACAATTTCGAAAAACCTAATCGCTAGCGGTCCGACTATCGACTATCGATACGATCTAGATAGCCAACGCAATCGCTCAAACACTATATATGCAAACCATACAATGACCAATGAGTCTCTGAAAACATCATAAACCAGTTTCTGTCAGACAGCGGAAGCATTACACAACGCAAAAAGTCATAACAAGGATATTCCAAAATGGCGCTTCTGGGGTAATTAAATCGGTCTACCACTCATACCCCCTTCTTGATAACGAATAAGTTTATAAGCCCCTGCATATGTCCAGCTTGTTAAAAAATTAAACCGCAATGATATGCCCCTGGATTTGAATAAACAGGTCAGGAAACCAATGGTAAGGGTATTGATTACATTACTATTATTTAATTGGCTCACGATAATCAATGCATTGGGCTGAGACTTCCATCTTATTCTTAACAGAAGAAGAAAGCCTGCACCATGGATAAACGGAAGGCCGATGAGCTGTTTCTGTAGACTCTCTGTAATGTATTCTTCAAAGCCGCTTCTCTCAGGACCTGACAAGTTATATATCCGCCCTTTAGGAAACCATACCACAGGCAACAAGTTCAATGGCCAATCATAGACCCTTATGTGCGGGCAACATCTCGAGACTGGGTTTAGTGAAAACACCTCACTATCCTCAACAAAATCACGAATAAAGGCAGGAATCTTTCTACTTTCCGCATTACTAAGACCATAGGGAGAGCATTTGATCAAAACACTGTTTTTCCCACCTAATTAAATCCACCTAGAACTCCAATCAATAACCGTGTTAGTGTCTCTGAAGCCAGGATATCACCAAAAAACATACATAGCGTGTAAGCCCCACCATGACAAGAGTACTTTATCCTCCTTAAGCATAGACCCAACTAGCACCTCAAGTTTCTAGGGTGCAATACTGAAGAAAGTGGCAATATAAAGTACATGAGAGATCCTAAAGAACATAAAAGCTATCATATCATACAATGAAAAAAGCCTTTGAGATTCTTAGTTTCACGATAGTTTTTTGAAAATCAAAAATGATTAAGCCACCCACGAACTTACACGTGATCTCAGTCGGGTGGTCCTAACACTATCTTTACTTCTCATAGAGAAAATTCAGGTCTCTCATCGGGTCAACCGACCTCATTATCCAGAGAGAAATAAATAAAAAAAAACACCAACCTTGCAAGCTGCACACAATATAATATTAACTAGCCCTCTGAAAATGGGTGGGGTGCAGAAAAACCCAAAAATGAGGCATCCTCATCCTCCTCCCTAACAGATTAAAAGCAAATATAATGCCAAAAACAATGTATAGTCTCGCACAAAAAAACATTTCTGAAAAACACAATGTAACCTGGTGCCACTGGCAGGGTTGCGACATAGAAAAATATATAGTAATATATATATAAATATATAGTATAATATAATATATATATATATAACTCATAAATATATATATATACACACAGCACCATTACCAGTGGCACACAAACTGCAAAAAGGGGGCGGTAAAATACATGGAAATCCCTAAAGAAGCATTTATGCCTAATCTATCATGACATGAAAAACTTGAGATTCCTTAGTTTCACATGATTTCCATCACAAAATGCTTAAGCCACGACCCACGAACTTACAACGAGATCTTAAGGTCGGGAGGTCCTACCACTATCTTTACCATCTCATGCATTTGAGTGCCACTGGTAATGGTTTGCGTGTAATTATATATATATATATAATATATATATATATATATAAATATATAATATATATATATATGCCTCAACCCTGCCAGTGGCACCCATGTTCATCACATTATGTTTTTTTTTCAGAAATGTGTTTTTGTGCAGAACTATATTTGTATTTTGGCATATATTGCTTTAATCTATATAGGGATGTAGAGATGACTCCATTTTGGTTGTTCTGTCACCCCACCCAATTTCACAGGCTGTTATATGATAGCATCTTTGCAAAGGTTGTTTGTTTTTTTTTGATTATCTTTCTCTTCTGGATAATGGAGGTCGGTTGACCCGATGAGAGGCCTGAAGATAGATGTAGTGATAACCAACGCCCACCTGAGATCACTTTATAAGATTGTGGAGGCTTATGCATTTTTTGATCAAAAACATGCAAACTAAGAATCTCAAAGTTTTTTCATGTACAATACTGAATAATGCCCATAGCCAACAGGGTAGAATCAATAGCCACAACACCCGCATGGGGTCCGCAGAGGCCTCCATGGAAGGCCCAGACGCTAGCAAATCAGGCCGTCCACAAAAATGGAAGCATAACCCTGAATCTACAACAACCAACTCCCCATATTCACACAAAGAAAAATATGAAATTTTCACTTGGCAACAACGGCTTATTGATACCATAGGAATACCTGTTTGCCTAGTTGACTTTCCCAGCTAGCCACCTAGCGCTGGAGTTTCCGGCCAGGACCCGCCTTCTGATACACTCACAGATGCGATGACTTTCTCCGCCCCCAGAAAGAGCACAGACCTGGGTTGCGTGTGAGATCCTGCGGTCACTGGCAGTACCCGTCACAAGCTTCCCCTACCTTCATAAGCTTCACGTGGGTATCACCACACTTGTATGGGGGTTCTGGGGGGTGGCCAGAACGAGAGTAGTGGATTAAGCGCGGGCAATGGAGAAAGGGTGCTGCTCCAACGTCTCTCCTCCCTAAACCGTCTTCTAATCAAGTACGCCAAAGCGACGGCGTCGTCCAGAGTGCCCTGAGTAGAATATGCCCACCAACATTTCCTTAGAATGGTCAAGCCAATCCTACCCGGAACTGTCACCTTAGGGCTGGGTCGTTCCACCCTCCGAAGGCACGCACCAGCGATGAAAGTCAAGAGGCGTACTCCTCTACCGTCCCTCTTCGATGCCCTGCCTTAATGGTGGGAAGCTGAGTTTCGTCCACCGCCGTCCCTATCATGGTCGTACGAAGAGAAGTCCCAAAGAGACAAAAAATCTGTCTACAGAAGACAATTCCGGTGAGACAGGGGGTAGAGAGAATGCCCAATCCTGGGGGGGACCCTTGGAGCAGGGACATGACAATTCACACTCTCTGTTCCTCATTACCAGAGGTACGTGACGGAGACGAAAATACAGCCGACATCCCTCCCAAAAAAGTCAGAAAAGCCACTTTCTGTCCCGTAAACCTATCGGAGTAGCTGAATGGGGGGTTTCCACCAAATGGGAAACGCGATACCGGAGGGTTCCTCAACTGTGGGGTACCCTGGGAGGTCTCCTGATGCTGTACCTCATGCCAGTCCTTGGACCAACTTGTAAGTCCCTGCATCTGCTCCACCAGTGCAGTTCATGGGATTCAATGGTACCTTGGGAAGCAGTAATATACTGCCTGAGAAAAAGTCACTGGAGGATGTGCAGATGGGCCCTGACTATCCCACCCCAGCGCCCCACAGTCCCTGCCTACTTGGTGTGCTGCCCTAGTGGGCAGACCCCCAACATGCAATGACAGCCCCTACTGCTGCCTAAGTAGTGTTGAGCGATTATTATTTGACAAAGTTGAAAACGCACGCATTTTACGTTGATCAGATTTTTTAGATCACGCGATAATTTAGGTTAAAATCTGTGCATAATCTATTAATATCGCCCATTTTCGGCGCTTCCTGTCATTTTGGCGGCCAGAAATCAGCTTACAGAATAGAGCAGGGTGAGATGTGTGTGCGACTTTCATGATGGGATGTGTATGGTTGCGATTGGCTGGAAAAATCACATGACCTCGTTTTACCTAGAACCAGCCCTCCTGTTTCATGATCAGTGTGTGTCAGCTTCTCATAGCAGTAGGATGTGCGCTCTGCCTCTGTCCAAACAGAGACAGCTCTACTTTTAGCTGTGATCCTTAGAAGGTAGTTAGATCAGAGATTTGCAGATTTTAGGTAGATAGGCAGAGAATTTTTTAAAGGAGCATTTACCGCTGTAAAGTCACAGGGGAGAGCGGGGGGACGGGGGGGTCCCGCGGGCGAACTCAGAAAAGCTCTATAAAGGAACTGGATATTGTACAGCCAAAACTTTGTTTAGACATTGCTTTTGCCTTATATTAGAATACAGATCTTTTTAGTAACTGCAGGTCTATATGTTAGGTGCAAAAACTCCACTTTTATTATCAGTATACATTTCAGATAGGTGTTCTTTTTAAATTTTTGCCCAGTCAGCTTTGTTGAAATAGCCACCTTGCATTTAAAAATTTGAATACAGCAATTTTGTAGTCACCACAGGTTGATAGGTCCAAAAAATACCTTTTATTATCCCGTATACATTTCAGATAGTTTTTTTTTTTTCACTTTGGCGCAGGCAGCTGTGTTGATAGAGCACTTGCAGTTAAATTTGAATCCAGCAATTTTGTAGTCACCAAGGTGTACTGATAGGTCCCAAAAAAAATACCTTTTAATATCCCGTATACTTTTTCAGACAGGTTTTTTTTTTTCACTTTTGGTCAGTTAAGCTTTGTTGATAGAGGTACTTTGCAGTTAAATTTGAATCCAGCAATTTTGATTTGAGGGATTTGAGAATAGCTGTGATTTGCCATCTTTTAATAAGAGACTTTCCAAAACTCTTCCATACCTTCTCAAATTTTTATCTTTCTGAACATGGAGCAATTCAGGTGGTAAGCGAGCAAGAGGGGGGGTAGGACATGGAGGTAGAGGTAGGAGGAAGGTGCTCCTTCCAGTGCTGGTGACAACACGCATGCCAGCGGATCGTCAGTTGCAGGACCGTCAGCCTGTCATCGCTGGGTCAGGGCCCTGTGAATCTCAGTAACGAACAGCGTCGCCAATCTGTTCTTCAGTGGTTAATGCAACCTGCATCCAGCAGTCTTACCTCCTCATCCTCCCAGTCACGGCCACAAATTTCGTCATCAGCATCATCAGCATCCGTCCAACATGAAGCAGCCCAAATGTCAACTCGTGTACCCACCACTGTGGATAATCCATTTTCTGAAGACCTCTTTGATGACAAAATGGGGTTTGGGGTCAAAAGGGCATGTTAAAAGATCAAGTGGCCAATGAGGATGATTTTCTCTTGCTCTGACGCCCAGTTACTGATGCCCATCAGAGGAGGATAAGGAAGCCCAGTCATCGGCAAAAACCCGGGCGGTCGGCAATGCCTTGCAGTCCCTCTTGCTTGTAGCCCACAGCTCCTGGATGCAGAATGTCAGGACGACCAAGTCATCTGTTTTGATGATGATGATGACATTGCGGATCCAACATGGTCTTTTCAGCAGAATTTGCTTGCGAGCGCTTCATCACTGGACGAGGAGGAAAACGAGGAGGAATCCGCCAGCCACGGTCAGCGCAAACCCCGCTCCTCGTTTATTGCCGTCAAAAAGGTCCAGGACCTCTCAGCCTTGGCCTTCTTTGAGCAAGCCTCTGATTCACCCAGCGATTGTTTAATTTGCGCCTTTACCGTAAACGCATAAGTAGAGGCAAGAACCTTAGGTGTTGAACCACCACCAACATGCCAAGTCACATGCAGCGAATGCATGAGTTGAATTGGAGGCAACACTTGGCCACAAAAGGCCAGACCGACGCGGGGGCCTCCAACCACTGTCACACCCATTGTCTCCGCCTCCTCTCTCCACACCACCAAGCGTTCCTCAGCTGCCCATGTCTCTCGGAGTCATGATCAGGGATCAGCCTCTGCTTCAGCCTCCACCGTCCCCCGATTTACCACCAGCACCACCAGAGACCCATCCTACGCCTTTTCTCCTTCCGCCAGTTTGACGACCTGCACGCCGTACATGGCCAGTCTAGCGCCAGACTTCTGTCTTCCGGGTTTTGGGGAGCAGAAAAAACATTTTTAACCCAAACCATCCCAAAGCCAAAAGCCTGAATGTCGGCATTGCCAGGCTTTTGGCCTTGGAAATGTTGCCTTCCGTGGTGGACACAGATGGGTTCTCCGCCACGTCAGGGCCCCTTGCCTGCCCCCAATACCAGATGCAGAGCAGGCATTTCTTTGCCAGAAAACCCGTCCTGCCCTGGCCAGCCACGTGTCATCTAAAATTTCAAGGCGTTGTCTGCATCTGGGGCCGGAAAAGTCCTTCTGACCACCGACACATGGACTAGTAAGCACGGAAAAAGGGCCCGCTATATCTCTGCAGCTCACTGGGTGAGCTGGGTGGATGTCTCTGGGGGTGACGGTGGCTCTCGGGCTCGGCACATGCTCTTCAAAACCGCAGGGATGGTGCAGGGTTCTTTCCCCCAAGGTCCTCTGGTGGCATCAGGTGCCTAGAGACACCAGGCCGTGTTGAAATTAATCTGTCTTGGAGACCGTCCACACACAGGTCAGGAGCTGTGGACGGCTCTCCGCAACGAGACAGAGCGCTGGCTGGGTGACAAAAAACCTTGTGCAAGGCAGGTGGTGTGCGATAACGGGCAATATCTGCGTGCCGCGCTTAAGATCGGTAGGCTGGAGCGCATCCCTTGCCTGGCACATGTCATGAACCTTGTCGTCCAGAAATTTCTCAAGAGCTACCCGGGTCTGGACTGCCCGCTGGGGAAGGCTCGAAGTCTAAGTTCGCACTTCCGCCGTTCACACCCTGCTTCGTCCCGCCTGGCTGCGTTGCAGCGTCAGCTCGGCCTCCCCGTCAACCGTCTCATTGTTGACGTGGCAACACGCTGGAATTCCACCCTCCACATGCTCCAGTGATTGTGGCAGCAGCGCAATGCCATTAACGCCAGTACGAAGCTACACAGGCCTGACAAGCAGCGGTGCGGACCTGGGGGTGTTGAACCACCGAGAGTGGAGGCGGGTTTGAAAGAGCTCTGCACCATCCTTGCCAGTTTTGAAGAAGCCACCAAAACGGTCAGAGCGGACAATTGCCTTGTCGCATGAGCATTGTGGTGATCTTAGTTCTGGAACGATCGTTGGACACTCTGAAACAACAGGTCCTGCCAGCGACGGAGGGGAGACGGACACAGATGCGGACACGGAGCCTCTCTCTCCATCAAATCCACAAGGCCAGACAGTTTCACAATTTCATCGGTCTTCATTAGGCAGTGGTTCGGGGTCCAGGGCTAGTGCAAGGCGGCGCATCAGCTCTCTTGGTGCATCATCTGAGGCAAGTCAGGGCTGTGTTGAAGCTGTGCCGGAGGAAGCGGAGGAGGAGGAAGAGGAGGAGGTATTCCTAGACACCGACATCCCTGCCTTGGAAAGAGGTTGGCGCGAATTTGAGGCGGAGGAGGAAGATGAGGAAGATCAGTTTGCTAGTGCCCTCGACCCAGAGGTTGGGAAATCAAGCTCCATCTCTCACATGAGTGCTTGGATACTCCATTTCCTCCAACATGATCCTCGCATTAAGGCCATCAAAATGAACAACAGTTACTGGGTGGCCCCCACCTGGATCCCCGTACAAAACAAAGCTCAGCACTTTCCTTCCCCCCACCCCAAATAGAGAGTAAAATGCAGGGAAAAGGAGACCTTGCTGATTGATCAACTGGAGACATCTGTTGCGTCTGCTTCACGTTCCTCAAATGTCACGGTGGAAACAACATTCAGCGACGTGGGCAGCAGTAGAGTGCCAAGAAGCCGTAGCGGGGAGCAGCAGCAGCAGACAAGGTGGCAGAAGCCTAATGGGTGACCTCTGGCAAACTTTATTTAAACCACCTCACCAACGCATGCAATGCAGGGCACACATCCAACAATAGAGACCAGCTTAAAGATCATGGTGCACGACTATCTGCGTCTCAACACCGATGTTTTTGGATGTGTTCCGGACCCAATAGGGCTTTGGGTATCCAAAATGGGCGAATGGCCCGAGCTCGCTCGCCACGCCATAGAGGTGTTGTCCTGCCCAGCAGCCAGCATCATATCTGAGTGGACCTTCAGCACAGCTGGAGGAGTCACTACAGACAAACGCATTCGACTTTCCAAAGATAATGTGGATCGTTTGACTTTCATCAAGATGAATCAGGCATGGATCTCTGATAATGTTGTGGCCCCAATGGCCGTTCACCGATTAGTTGCCGGTCTACTTCACATTCCTCTTCAAACAGAAATGGTCCTCTTGAAATTTTTTTTTAAAATGATCATTTCTTACTGCAATTTTTATTCTCTTTTCCCAACAGTTCATTTTGCTGGTTTTGCTGTGAGGAGACTGTAAAAGACAGCAAGGTTTCATGACAACACCGTATTCCATTTACTCACCTTATCTTAAGAAGTTTTCGCATTGTCAATGGGTTTGAGGTCAGTTGCTGTGAGATACAGCTATAATTATGGTCCTTTGGAACAGAAAAAGTGGCTTCTAAATGGCATTTCTCCCACACAATTTTCAATAGTGGCTGAGAAGTCATATTTATAATTTTTTGGGGTCATGTAGCTGTGAGATACAGCAATAATCATGGTCCTTTGGAACCGAAATGTGGCTTTTAAGTGGCATTTCTCCCTCACAATTTTTAACAGTGGCTGAGAAGTTTATTTTTATAATTTTTTGGGTCATGCTGCTTTGAAATGCAGCAATACTACAGGTCCTATTCTAATTTTTTTGGTTTCTAACAGATATTTGTTTTTCACAATTGTCCAAAGTGGCTTAAGGGTCATGCTTTGAATTTTTGGGGGGAATTTTGCTGTGACATGCAGCTATACTACAGGTCCTATTATAAAAAAAATGTGTGTTTCTAACAGACATTTGTTCTTCTAATTGTCAAGAGTGGTCAAGGGTGATGGTGCTGTCAGAAACAGGAATAGGTAGGACACTGTTAATGGACACATATTGCAAAATGACTTGTTTTTGCAAGATCTTTAACATAGCTATCAATCCCTGTATTGAGACAACCCATTTAATAAAATTAAAAAAGAGAAACAAAGACATGGTGGGATTCCATCCTATTTTAAAAATTTGTTTTCTAGAATTAAATTACTAAAAAACTTGCATGTACAAAATAGCTGGTAAAAAAATTCCTCTAAATTGTACAAGGGAGATACAGGAAAACTTGACCAGATGTAGGTTATTCAGAGGACATGGGAGTATGGGGCACGGACATAGAACAAAGTACAGAGACAATTTCCTCCAGCACGTTGAGTAAAATGAGAAAAAGAATGCCAAGAAAAAGGGCACCTGGGTGGAACAGGAGCGTTAACCACCAGTATTTGCAAGTGAAGCTCAATTGGTCTGCACTCACACGGAGGGGCAAGAGCTACCCAGGTCTTGACTGAGTACTGAGGAAGGCTGGAGGTCTTACCTCACACTTCCGCTTCCGCGCTCTGCTTCAGCACGACTGTTTTCGTTGCTGCATCATAAGGGCATTTTTACCGTGTTAATAGATGACGGACGCTAGCCTGGGCTCTCACCACACCCACTGTAAGTCTGGCAGCTGGACTTCCCTGTTACAGATGGCTGACGGCAGCACTGGCTCCCCACGTTAGGGGCAATCAGGGGAGCTTCACATTCTCTAAAAATCAGATTTTGAAAAAGGTGATTTCTGTGAGGTTTAAATAGTGTCAAAAAGGGGTCCAGGGCTGGACACAAATTGCACAATTTGAGGCTTAAATTTTTGGGGGTGAAGTCACTATGGGGGCGCATCATTTGATCTCCAGGGAGTCTGTCCCTAATCAATGAAGAAGGATTTGGAGGAAAAATGAAACCATGAATTGATTGGGTGAATCAGTCTCATAAGCCAGAAGGGCAAATGTCTTTTCAACTAAGAAGTGTTTTTGGGGATGATTAGGAACTTTTGTATTACTTATGGGGTGTGCGGGCGAATTAACACATCTCACGTGTAAAAAAATTACCTTTAAAAACGCAGGGAGGGGGTATTTTTGTATGTTATCACACTTGAAAAAAAAGCAAAATGGTAAAAATGTAAAAAACTATACATAAAACTTCCCTAAATAAATTCTGTAAACAAATGTCAGTTACCCAAAAAAAAATACTAAATGAGAGTCACTGTACAAAATAGCATAGTGCCACTTTGTGATCTGTGGGTCAAACAGGTTTAGGGGTCATGCTGTGGCCCAGGACAGGGGTAGTCTATGTCCCCGTGAAACTAAAATGGTGGGTTGAAAGACTCCTATTTCCGGCACTTTTTAATCTGTGGGTCAGACAGGTTTAATGGTCATTCTGCGTACAGGAGGAAAATATAGTTAATGTCCAGTTCAACTAAAATGGTGGTTCAAGACTCCTTTTTTTCCCGGGACTTTTTAATTTTGGAGTCATGCAGGTTTGGGGCTCAAGCTGCGTTCCAGGACAGGGATATTCAATGTTCAATTCAAGTAAAATGATGGTTCAAATCATACTGCCTTCTGGCACTTTCTAATTTGTGGGTCATGCAGGTTTAAGGGTCATGCTTTGGTGCAAGACAGGGATAGTGAATGGTCTGTGATTTTTTTTCTGTGGCTTTTATAACCTAATTTTCTTGCCTAAGATGTAGCATGTATACAGTTTGTTGTTGTGGATGTTAATTCCAGCTTCTCCATCCCTGTCTGGGTGTAAGAATGAAGGTGTTGTTCCTCTCCCATAGACTTTAATGGTCATCAGCGATAATCTATTATCGACTATCGGTTATCTTATTGATAATTGCCAATATCGACTATCGACCCGATAACGATAGTCAACGTAATCGCTCATCACTACTGCTAAGTGCAGGGCCGTCAGGGAAACTCAAAGTCCAACAATCCGGGTCAGTCACAGTACGGGAACGTATATGCCAAGAAACGTAATCCAAAAGAATACTCAAAAACAAGCCGGGGTCTAAACACGGTCTGGAGCGCAGTACAAAGTCGGAGGCAAAGGCGAGGTCAGGAAGCGAGCCGAGGTCAGAAATCAGGAGAGCAAATATTAACAGGAAACACAGGAATAGCAAGGGGAAACCTTTCTCAGGCAATGACTGAGAGAAATGAGGGGAGTTTAAATGAGGAACCCAGAGCCCGCCCCAGCAGACAATTGATGTGGCCTCCGGGCCCTCCTATTGGCCAGTGCAACACACCCTCTGACTTGATTAGGAGCGGAGCTGTCACTCCTAAGCTCATCAGCCCGGCTTCTCCCTGGGTGTGTCGACTGACTAGAGGGATTAATCCCTACCGTGCCTTGCTGCTTCATGGCGGAAACGTGCGCCGTGACAACAATATAAAAAGGTGATTATTTTATATATTTGTGTTCATTTTATTTTATGATTTTTTTTTTTGCTAAAAAAATTTACATGTATGATAAAATGTATAATAAAGTCTGTCAGTATTTGTTCTATACTTTCCTACTCTGTAGCTGCTATTTATGAATATATTGTTCAGGTCTTTTCAAACGTTTGTTTAAACTAACTTTTTCTTAATTTTCACACATTTTATTTTTATCTAATTCACAAACTTAAAAATGTCCCTAACAGATCCCAAAATACAATGGTATTTTAACAAGTACATGACATTAAAGTGTGATGGATGAATATGTGCCCTAAGTTAAGAGAAAGGTAAGAAATCAGTTCCAGAAGAGCTCAGTAGGATGGGAAGTGAAGCTTTATTTTAAGACATACACTGTACAATTTTTGCACAAAGCTTTTCGACATATCCATTTTTGAAGCGGCTTCCAATATTATTCTGTCTATAGAGCTAAAGTGTGTTTTAGTATTTACTAATGATTCAATGTCAGTATGGAACTTTATACTCTCACCTATTATACTCTGTCCTTTCAAAAATTATAAATTCCCTGCTCCCTTTGTAGCAGATCTTTATAGCTTTCAGAGACATTTTATTTGCCCTTGGTAGTAAAACTTGTTCTTCCCATTTTTTTAGGATATGATTTTCCATTTATATGATATTTTATCACTCCCAATTTATCATATGTGACCTTGCTTAAAATACTAAAGAAAAAGAACAATCAGTCCTAAGATGGTGAATTGGGGCCATGCATATTTAGAGTGAACAATATAAGGGGTTTTCTCCGACACTGACATTGATGGCATATTGTTATGATCTGCCATCAATGTTTGATCGATGTGCTTCCCACCGCCCTGCATGGGGGTACTCAAAACTTTCATTGATTTCAAAGGAATAGTCCCAACTACCTCTCCTGTTCAAAACATAGAGGTTTTAGGGCTGGTTTTTGAGATAGGTGCAAGTCCCAAAGGTCCTATTGATATGCCATTAATGTCCATAGTGAGACAACCCCTTTAAACAAAGCAGTAAAGCATATAAAGTAAGAAGGGTAATTAGAACATACTGTCTTGATTTTTGTTATACTGCATGCCTGCATAAGGAAGACATCTTAAAGATTTTTAACTTCAAATGTCACCAAAAAACCCTCACTAAAATATAGCATGTAATACAATAACTTTAAAAAGTAGTTCCTGGCCAAGCAAAACAGCTTACAGAAAATACAGAACCAAATTTGTAATACTAATAAGGAGTATATTCATATGTGTATCTCACCGTATCTTATGAGGATACACTTTCACGACAAAGGTCAAGCACAAAATATGCCCTCTCATTCGGCCTTATATATCCCTCACAGGAGGTGGAACAATCGCCTCGACAAGGGCAGTCTCACCTATCGGTGGCGCACCCTACACAGTCCTAAGCTTATCCCTATGCATAAGAGATTACCCACAAAACTGATATAGAAAAACCCTAAAGCACAATATTGCCTATCACCAATTTAACCACAATATAAAAGTCGCAATAGATATAATACGACATGTACTTCCAACTTGATCCAAATCCCGACGCGTTTCCCCCTAGCTAAAACGACAAAGGTTCATCAAAGGATATATAATAACAATAAATCCGGATGTGTGGATATGCCAGGTGGCTCCACAGATGCTTAAACTCGTGTCATTACAGCCTGGCTAGTCGGATGTACTTGTGTCCTTACAGCTTGGCTATTTGGATGTGTATCTGACTAGCCAGGCTGTAAGGACATGAGTTTCAGTATCTGTGGAACCACCTGGCATACCCACACATCCAGATTTATCGTTATCCAATATCCCCTGATGAACCCATGTCGTTTTGGCAAGGAGGAAATGCGTCGGAATTTGGATATTTACTTTGCAATCCTATGGCTAGCCACAATGACAACTGTTTCTCCTTTCTTTCTCATTGCCTGAGTAAGAAATGCCTCAAGCCGACGTCCCCAGATTTAATTCAGTGCAATTTACTCACCCAGACAGGTTCGTATTCATTCTTTCCATTTCCTTTTTTAAAAATATTAAGCTTTGCAATTTTCATCCCTTTCACCTTCCATGTTCCAAAGGTATATTGTTCTTTTCAGCTTAGGTGGCCCTTTTCATCCAAGACTACCTCAGCATTTGGGCCCAAATCTGACTTTCCCCCTCTTGTTTCATTCTTTTCTAAGTACTTTGGGTCTCTTGTTGCTCTGTTCCTAATTCACTTGAATGATGCTGACCAGCCTAGGGAAGGGGGGATATTATAGAGCACTATATTTGAAAAATAACAATTCTGATCTATAGAGTTTCTTGGTAAAGGTTTAACAGGGTATTTCACCTGGTCCCTCCTCAACCCATAGCATTTATACACACAACTGTCACAGTTAGTATGTTGTGTGTTGCCACTCTTCTGGCAATTTGAGCCAGTCATAGGAAAAAAAGGGAGTGTGAAGTTGTCAAGTTGGTAATTTAAGGGAGATAACATCAAAGTCTGTTACATTA